>VOQJ01044829.1:0-12031 GCA_015052665.1 Apistogramma diplotaenia | reverse complement strand
GGACACTTCTGTCGAACTGTGAAAATTAAAAAGTGAGTGCACACCGGCTGAGTCGCTGCAAATGTTTAATTAAATAACAAGAAGGGCACACAGTGCAAGTACAGTATGTGAGTGTATTACGTCATGCGACTCCTGCCCGCGTAGCAAAATCAACTCCTCCCACGTTGTGATGGTACTGCATTGCAATGTAAACACAAGTGATCAGCGCGAGTCGTCAAGAGTCGAGAGCGCCCGAGCCCAGCTGGCCCGTATGTACAGTAGAAGTGGCCTAAATGAATGCACTTCCATTATCGCGGCTCCTCCTGGTGGATAAAACGGGCATTACCACCATTTTTCACAAAAGCTGCTTAGGGGCGTTCACACCAGTAGCTGTATTGCCTACGTCATAAGCGTCATAAGCGGGGGCTCACGAATCGGCTGACGGAGCCTGGCTGGTCCGTGGCCTATACGTGGCTGGAAAGGCTGGAAATTTTAAGTGGCTTCAACTGTAGGCTCCCCTTTTTTCAATTTTAGCACAATACTCCCAGACAGACTGACAGTAAATTTAATGGATACTGGACTTCTTTTCACCATCTTCTGCTGTATTAGAGACTTTCTTTCTGTCTACAGAGAGTCAGAGTGGGTCCTCATCTTTCCACAGCCCTTAGCCTTAATACCGGCTCTCCACAAGGTTGAGTGCTAAACCATCTATCTGTACACATATGATTGTGTCAGTACCCACCCAGCCAGTGCTGTCATTAACTTTGCCAATGACACCACTGTGGTGAGGCTCATCTCAGGTGGTGTTAAGACATGCATCAGAGACTAGCCCCACCATGAGGCTCTGGCACTCATACAGGGGTGAGGACCACAGGCTGCTGGGATCAGTAACTTGATCCTTAACACTTGCTCATTGATGAGGTTTGAGACCATATGAACAAGAAGTTTAACGAAATGCTAATCATAGCTAACCCCAATGCTAACTTGAGGGTAAGGATTACTTACTGTAATGCAGTTGCTAAACAGCAGTTTTTGGTGTTTTGTTTAAACTCCATACTCATGCTTTCTGATGAAACACAGAGACAGAAAGACATCAATGAAGAGTGGCTGAATGTTAACATTTCTATTTACACCAGTTTTCTCTGACCACGCTTAAACCACGCTTGGGTGATGTTAGAATGATTATGCGCTTTGTTAGAGTTAGGGTTGGAGTCATCACTGATGATGACATCACTGCTGTTATTGAAATTAGCTGTCAACCACTACTTATCTCAATGTTTCACCGAGATATCGTAAATGGTCATCATTAAGCCTCAGAATTCTGACCCCTTGGCTTCATTCATGTGAGTTTTATTACAGTCAGCTGTGTTTTTAAGCTGCTTAATTGCCCAGAAATGTAGGTGTCAGTAAAGTCTGCCCTGCTTCCCTTTATTGTTACAGAAGGTTAAAAGTTGTTGGCTAAATATTTTGCACACAATTTTAGCAGCTAGAAACAATGAGTTTATCTTTTCTTTTTCACTTCAACAAGCAGAGCTTGGTCTTGCATGCGGAGCCCTTTTCCCATTATTTCCTTTCTCTGTTGTGCTCCGCAAGACTAAAATCATAGCACATTTTTCAGCTCGCGACTGTAATGAAGCTTGTGGTAGAGCCTGTCACTTAGAGGCATATGAATCTTTTTTATGTTTGTGAACTGCTGCATAATTTGGGTCTTGCAACCTACATAAAATTTCTGTTGCATTTTCATGAGACCTTTTATGGCACTTTTTTTTGTAACTTTCAGCAAAAGAAAAAAATGTATATATGGCTGAGGGCCAATATTTAGTGAGTCATTAATATGGATTAGAAGAATTTATGTTAAATACACCTTCTATAAGAAATAGATTAATTTAGACCGTGGGTGTTTTTAAAAAATAAAAACAATCTAAATGTTCCTCTTAGAATAAAAGACTGCCACATGTTTGTGATCTGCCCTATCTCTTTAGTATGCACTGTGCTGTGTGATCCTGATGTGACTTGATTAAATAGTTTATCCTCCAAGAGCCAGAGGTTAGTTTACTCAGTGTTCACCTTGAGCAGCATACAGCACATCACCGCTTATCTAACTGAGCATGTGTGTGTGCACCTGTGTGAGACCCAGTGTAGGTGCATGCATATTGACTGTGGGCTAAGTGGTAGATATTTTTTTTTACCAGGGAGTGTACATGGGTGGCTACATGTGGCAAGTGTGAGTACCAGAGTCTGAATCTGTGTATGTTGTTGGAAAAAGGCTGCTTTCAGAAATGTGTGTTAAGTATGTGGTATTGGAAGAAGTACTGTGTTGTCTTTGTCGATCAGTATGATAATATGTGTTCTGTCTGAGCATACTGCGATTAAGCTGCAGCTATGCAAAAGAAACAAAGTATAACTGCACATGTTTCTGTGTGTTTGTATGAAGTCAAGATCACCTCTCAAAGCCTTGCTGTTCACTTCACATCTTCCTGATCACCATGGTGATAGCTCACTCTGTCGGCACAACTGTATTTGGGGAGAAATAACTGGAGTTTGCTGATAAGGATTTGTGTGTGTGTGTGTGTATGTGTGTGTGTTTAACAGGACTTTTCACCTTTCCATTTTTTATTCTGCTGCTCTATTTCTGATTTTGTCTTTTTTAATTTCTCTTTAACTTTACTTCTTTGTGAGAAACCCCAGTGCATTCTTCTCCCAGGGTAACAATACTGCTTTTTTTTTGCCAAATGCTACTATCATCACAGAGAGCACCCCTGGTGTTGGTACCTTGATGCACCGGAAAGATGAGTTATGTTTTAAAAAGGCACAAAGTCTGCATTAGAAGCTTGGGAGTCTTGGTGTTTTATAAGGTCAGAAGAATCTCCGTCAGATTGTGTTCTGTGACCCTTTTCAAATCTTTGTGTTTTGCACTTTGTTTTCCTTTCTCTTCACTCGCTGATTAGCTTAATTTTCATTTGATTTGATTACTTTTGCCTTTCCTCAGTGGTTAGCTTTAAACACCAACATGACTTGGCTTGCTGTGGGAGGATGTGGTTTGGGTTAAAATGTGGCTTTTCACAACATTATCATCCCTTCACACTGAAAGATTACACTCACTTTGCTATGTACTGGGTTTTTGCCTTAAGAACTGTCTTCATTCTCCGTGGCATAGATTCAACAGGGTGCTGGAAGCATTCCTCACAGATTTTGGTCTATAGTGTGTGATAGCATCACACAGCTGCTGCAGATCAGTCAGCTGCGCATCCTGAAGATGCTCAACTGGATTGAGATTAGGTGACTGTAGAGGCCATTTGAGCACAGTGAGCTCATTTTCCTGAAGAACAATTTGAGATAATTTGAGCGTTGTGACATGGTTTGTCTTCCTGCTAGAAGCTGTCAGGATACGGGCTAGCTGAGGTGGCTGCGCATTGTTTTTCCTCTTTTAGGTGGATGAGTGGACTGGTGGAGCATTCTCTCTGCTTTTGTGATGGTGCTTGGCTGTTCATGCACACCTGGCAGTCATCTACTCATCTGAGAGCTGTGTATTTAGGCTCAGCTCTGTTTGTGGTTTTCTGCCAGATTGCCCCATCAGCTTCAGTGGCTCACCTCATACTTAGCTTTTGTACTTACATGTAAAGAAATCACCATTTTTCATTGTCCTTGCAGTGTTGTGATTAAGGACCTCACTTTGCACCTCTACTCTGAGTCTCTCCTGAATGACTCCACTCCTCACCCTACCACCCTTTGGAGGAGGGTAATTTCTACCACTTGTATTTGCAGTCTTGTTCTTTTCGTCACTACCCAAAGTTCATGATGAAAGATGAAGGTAGGATGTAGACTGACGGGTAAATCAACAGCTTCTTTTTCACACTTGGCTTTCTTTTTACCACGTCTGTCTGTCAGTCTACCTCTCCCATCTCTCACTCATGAACAAGACCATGGGATACTTAAACTCATCCCTGAGCTGGAGTGGGCACTGAGCCCTTTTCTAGCACACACCAGCCACTTCACACTTGGCTGCGAACCATTCCAGTGCGAGGTTAAGGCCACCCCCTGATGCAGCCAACAGCACCAAATCATCTGCACAAAGCAGAGATGAGATTCCACCAAGGAGGAAGCTTTCTGCCACTTGGCCATGCATAGAAATTCTGTCCATAAAATTATGACCAGAATCACTGATAAAAGGCACCCCTGGCAGAGTTCAACAACCACAGGAAACGAGCTTGACTTCCTGCCTCCAAGCTCTCACTGCAGTTGTACAGAGACAAATGGACCTGCAATAATGGTCAAGACACCCCAAACTCCCACAGCACTCCCCACAGGATACCCCAAAGGACGCCTTCTCCAAGTCCACAGCATTTAACGTCAGATAAATCCTGGATATGCATCACCTGGGTCAGGGCCTTCAGTTTTTGGTAGACTGGGAGGATTATGGTCTGGAAGAGCATTCTTGCATTGCTTGCTCATCATGAACTTCTACAGGTGGCATCCAGACAAGCCTGACAGGCTGGCTGAGGTGATTGTGTGTTGTTTTCTCTCCTGTAGGTGGATGAGTGGGCTGGTTGAGGATTCTCTCTGCTTTTGAGTGGAGCTATGCTGTTCATGCACACCAGGTAATCATCTTCTCATCTGAGAGCTGTGCATTTAGGCTCGGCTTTAGCTGCAGTTCTCTGCCAAATTGTCCCATCACCTTCAGAGCTAAAGTGTGTCAGCACGTACTTACAGTAGCTCTTGTACTTACCTGTAAGTAATCACCATTTCTCGTTGTCCTCGCAGTGTTGTGATTAAGTACCTCACTCTGAAGCTGCATGCCTCTGCAATCTCTAGCAAATACTGCTGAGTTCCCCTAATTCCCCAGCTCACCTCCCCTCAGCCATGCCATCTGCTTGCCCACTCTCCACCACTTCTTCACACTCACCTAAATCCCAGCCAGTCCTTCATCAAACACCTCAGACTTTTGTTCTCTGGACCCAGACTAAGACCTCCAATAAATAATTGCAGTTTATGCTTTGCCAACTTTATTTAGCCACAGAAACTCTCCCTCTCCTTACCTTTATGATTTTCCCTATTGCCAGTTTCATTATTTACCTGCCCCGATTCACTGTCACTGTTTTCCTTGCACTGAAAATAAACTCACTTTCACTGTCACCCATTGTTTTTTTTTTTAATCTGCTCCTTGCAATTTGGGATCTATTACAGAAGCAGCCTTCACAGATGGGATCACTGTTGTCAGAATGGATGGACATGGTCAGCAACATTACACAGGTAGACTGTAGTGTATAAATAATACTCAGTTAGTACTAAAAGTCTCAAAGTATGCCAAGAAACTATCCCCCACACCACTAAAACACAACCACCAGGAGGAACCACTGATACAAGGCAGCTTCAAACTTTGATGCGTTGCGAGTTCAGAGTTGCTGTTGTTTGAGTTCCTGTCAGCTTGAAGCAGTCTGGCCATTCTCCTCTGATGTCTGGCATCTACAAGTCATTTTCCAGACAACTGCTTGGATAGCTTCTCCTTTGCAGACCTTTCTCTGTTAACCCTAGAGATGATTTTGTGGGAAAATCCCAGTAGATCAGCAGTTTCTGAAATATTCAGACCAGCCCATCTAACCCTAACAACCATGTCACACTGAGAGTAACTTAAATCACCTTCCTCTTCCATTGTGATCAGTTTGAAGTTCAGCAGGTTGTGTATCCCGTGTCTGTGCATTGGGTTTCTGCCATGTGTGTGGCTGATGAGTAATAAAGTAAGAACGGTTCTTGTAGAGAACTGGTTCCCAATAGCTCTGTTCTGTGGAACTGTTAAGTCCGCTTGCCTAACAAGTCTGTTTATCGGATCCACTGACATCAGGATGCAGTTGTGGTTCAGAATGTATCCAACTCTGAAGCATTGCTGTATTTCACATGGAAAGACAGCACCAGGGCCACTTGCACAACGTACAGAGCTTTGATCATAACAAAGGAGGGAAATACCTCCAACATGCACATTTGACCAGACAGGATGCAATTCATTTGCATGAATGTAATGTCTTTGATACACTGCTTAGCAATGTTGGTGACTGTCATAACGGAGCTTACAAAACAGCATTTTATGCCTTCAGTCTTTAAATGAAGGAATAAGAAAAGGCCAGGTATCTTCAGCAGTCCATGTGAATAAATCTGTGACTGTAAGAAGAATACAATACAATAATTCTAACATTGATCCGAATTTAAACTTTTACAGTCTGAGCTGCTCTAAATCACCTCTTATTTCTATTCATTAACCCGTAAACCAGCAGCTGCCGACAGCTTTTAAAGTTGAATGTTTTCTTGTATGTTATTCCTTGCAAGAGTTGATCTCATGAATCAGCTATCACTTCAGTCGCCTGGAGCTGAAGGATATGGCCCTGCATCTAAATGACATCACCGATATAAGATGACATAGCAGCAGGACAGAGCCTCAGCGAGTCTCTGCTTTCGAAATTGTCCTGAAAGGAAAAGTTAAACCAGACTCACGATAAATAAATGCTAGTATATAAATATTTGCTAGCAGGAAGTGCTTGCAAACAAAATAAAACCACAAAAACCACAAAACATGACATCCCCTTTCCTATTGGTGGAAAAATGCGCTACATCAGCCAATCAAAAAATTATATTGCAAAGTGTCGTATTTGTTTACTGAGCAACAGGTGAAAGTTGGGGGAGTGACAGCTGCCAAAGATGCTCAATATCAATACCAAGTTTTGAAATTTAGCATATTTAATAGTTAATGTGTTTAGTGTGTTATGCAGACATGGACAAGGCAAAGGCTAAGCAAAAAGCCACCAAAGGCAGACTCATGTAAACGCTTTCCCCCGGTGTTTGACAGGAGTGACACACCTGAAAGTATCATATCTGTAATGGGGACCCTCAGTCTTGTGGTGAAGAGAAAAGTGTTTTTTGGAGTGGCACAAATAATTTGTGTGGCCTCTTACTGTGTCTTGTTTTTGTGTGTGTGTGTGTGTGTGTGTGTTTGTCCAATCTGCTAGTACAGTATGCATAAATGAAAACAAAACTGTACAGTCACAAATGTGAGGCTGCTGAAAAAGTGACATCAAACACTGCAAGATAAACCATTTTTAAGATGCATGCTGCACCCTAGACTCCAGAGGGTTTATTATGCGGGCAAATTAACGTGAAGACACAATCACAGAAAAATTAGCTGAAAATTAGCTGAACAGAAAGGTCTGCAGATGATCTAATAACAGTGTTAACATACAAAAAGATGCAGTTGATTAATTTCAGTAATGACCTGCATTCTACCTACAACAGCACCAATTATCAGGTTAAAACCAGCAGTGTTAGTAACCCACTAACAAACGTAATACAATGTAAACACAAATTTTACATGTTTGAGCTGAAGGAGAATCAGTGGTCAGGGCTGAACTCATCTGTTAGAGACTAATGGTGCTGAGAGGGTGTTCTTCACAGCTGCAGACATCTTCAGTCTGGAAAGATCTCATGTTCTTTCTGGGAAGGCAAACATTCACATTTTCTCCACAAAAATTGTTATTTTGCCAAAGTTGATCATTTTAGTTGTGTTTTATTTTAAAATGTTCATCTTGACAGATGAATTCTTCCATGCCACTATAAATTTTGTTCTAATCGAATGCAAAATGTTTGTGCATACTTTACAACAAACCTGTTTGTACTATATTTTATTCCCTAATTCAATAACAATAGATAAGAGAATCGATAACACAATTGGAATTGCTACATTCTTATAAATTTCCCTCCCTACTTATATTTGCATATACATATTTGAGTATATGTTAAAATGACCCGAACTGGACATTTTCTCACACAGATCTGCCATAACACACACACAGAAAACAGGCTTGGCAAGACATGTGACGGCACGGTGGTGTGGTGGTTAGCACTGCTGCCTCACAGAGAATGACATCTGGACGGCCTGGGTTTGATTTCACCTTGGCCCAGGCCTCCCTCTGTGTGGAGTTTGCATGTTCTCCCCGTGTCTGCGCGGGTTTCCTCCCACAGTCTGAAGACATGCACTGGGGTTAGGTTAACTGGTCATTCTAAATTGCCCATAGTTGTGAATGTGAGTGTGAATGGTTGTCTGTCTCTCTGTGTTGGCCCTGCGACAGGCTGGTGACCTGTACAGGGTGTAACCTGCCTCACACCCTATGTCGGCTGGGATAGGCTCCAGCAGGGATAGGTGTGCCAGCAGCCAGAAAATGACCCTGAAAGAGATCTTACAGTGTAAATGTCTTATTTCAAAGCACAAAAAAGTCCATCTCAGAACTGATACCCAAGGGCACCTTCCGTCTCTATGGGAATGAGAATGGGCTACAAATGCACTTAAAAATCAAATGTATATTAACAAGTTTTTGAATGCTATTATTTGCCTCTGTGTGAGTGATGGCTTTAAGGGCCTTTGGGTGATATAACATCAGTGAAGGATAGCTGTGAGCTGATAACTAATATATCTTTAAGTTGAATGAAACTCTTGGAGAACTTTGGTAAATGCATCTTCAGTTCAATGATAGATTAGCAACTCAGCTAATTTGACTGAGAAATCAATCAAACCAGTGAAGGATCGCATCCACCTAATTGGAATACACTGAAAACAACGTAAGGACCCAGGATGTAGGCTAGAAATAATTACTCTACTCGTGCGTCCCTCTTTTTGATCTTTTTGTAATCTTTTTCACTACACGTGTATCTGTGTGTCTGTTGGTTTGACTGTTGCATTCATCATCAACTGCTCCTAATGTTGATGATATATCATTTCAAGCGTATCTTCTTTTGCAGTTGTTGAAAGTCATGTTTAATAAGAGGGGGTGCTCAGTGTTTGAGTAATTTGTGTGAATGTATTCACTTTAAAAACCAGTGATTGGAAAAAATGTGGCTCAGGCTTTCACCAGGCAGCCTCAACAGTAAGCCCTCAGGAGGTGGTGCTAATCTGATTCATCGCCTCTTCATCCCTCAGCCCATCCAATTTTTCCCCACTCTTCTACAATCTGCCAGTCTTGAGTGCCAGGTTTGACCATTGCTTTTCAAACATGGGTTGAAGCTGTGGAAGGGCTCCAGAACGAACACACACACACACTGACCAAATTTCATCAGGAGGCTGTTCTCACTTGGCTAGCTCACTCTCACTGCCCTTCTTCACCTGCGATGTTCCTTTTTCCGACGGCCCCTTGTGGCGAGGCCCAGGTTGAAGTAGGATGCTTTCCTAGTTCAGCCCCCCTACCATCAACCCACACATCCTGGGTACCTTCCTGTCATGAGGAGTGCCTGATAAAAGAGGTAAGGCAGTGCAGGAGAAGGGGGAGCTGTGTGCATTAGCCATGCTAATCTCGTTAGTGCGGCCGTGATTGAATCCTGTAGGAATCTGCCACTGCTGCCAAGAGACACGCAGGAGCTTGTTTATTATTAAAGGGCTTACTCTGTTGTAGGGAGTGGAGAGGATGGGGAAGGAAAAACGGAGGGAGACAGACTAAGCAAGTGCAAGAGAGATGGAAAATAACGAGAGGTGCAGAGATGTTACTTTGGAAGAGAATTAAATATCAAGAAGACTAAAAGAACTGAAAGAAAGAAAGAAAGTGAAAACTACATAAAAGACAGTAGGTGAACAATAAGAAGTAGAAACACCATGCTCAGCCAGAATGAATCAATATAAAACTGCAAATTAATTCAAACAACCTTATCAGGATATAAGGGAAGTGTGACTGAATTCGCTTTTAACTGACCACAAGTACTGAAACCAAGGCAGGAGGTATGTGAACTGGAAAAAGCAATCATCCACAGCCTTGCATGGATGCAATGAAAATGCGGTGGAAGCACAGGGATCATGTTGATGCTTACGCTTGACACGCACAAAACTAAATATGAAAGATAGAAATAATCAGGTGGCTTTACCTTGCTCTTCCTGAAGAGAAAGAGGCTAAATGTGAAATAAAGTTGATTGAAAATAGATTTATCTTACTTTGTCAAGTTATCTTGCTCCCCTGTGCCTTTTTGTCCTGTCACATAAATGGCTGCTCTACCCTCTCAGTATCCCTTCAGGACCTGAGGTACAAGGGATTTTTAATACACCGTCCATGTAAACTTGTGACTGTCAAACGAAGTCTTAACCTTCCACTTGTTCCCATCTATTTCATCCTTACTGAGATATTGTCATCTTTTCTTTTTCCCCTCTTTTATTGCTAGAAAACTTCGTCTTTTTGTTTTTCAGCTGTCCATTACATTCTTTCTCACTGCTCTCGTCTTTTCTTCACCCTCCTTTTTTTTTTGTCTTTTTGCTTTATCTCCCTGTCCCCGTGTCTTCACTGCTGCTCCCAGAGGAGTTTCGTTTTGTTTTTGCTGCTGCTCCACTAGCTTCCAACCCTTGAGTTTTGGAGTCATTGTCTCAGCAGACTGCAGTTTTATTATCTATGGTTCGTTGGTGTCTGGGACCCTGACAGCTTTACTTACTGTTGCAGTGTTGTTTGAGAAGTTTGTTTGTGTGTGTGTGTGTGTGTGTGTGTGTGTGTGTGTGTGTGTGTGTCAGAGAAAGTCAGTGCATTGGCACTTTCCTTACTGTTTTCTTCTGTTATGATGTCTCTCATTAAAGACTGAGAGCCAGAATCTCGTGACAAGAACATTGAAGGGTCCCTGGCACCCTACATTCATACAACATAGCCATGCATAACTTCCAGAGAGTTTTAATGGTCTATGCTGATCTGATATAGGTTATGTACCCTATAGATCAGTGTGGCATGTACATCAAAGCTACGTCACTGTAGTTACGTGGATTTTCTGGTGGCAAACAACAGGGGAAAAAGTTCCCACAAGATCCTTATAATAAAAAAGACAAATGTCTTTGTGCACACATTAACATAACAGATATACAAAATGTTAGCAGAAGCAGACAGTTTATCCATGCTTTTAGTCAGTTTTTGTGCAAATGTTTAATAAATAAATTAGACCCATGGTGAAATAAATTTCTGTGCAAAAATCTTGAGTGATTGTGATTCAAGATTACAGTGGTCTGAAAAAGTTGGGACATCCCAATAGTTTTTCATGATATTCCTTCATACTATAAATCATTGGTTGGATCAGCAATATCAATTAAATATATCATATAGCAGACAAACACATTGATACTTGAGAAGTTAAATGAAGTTTGGGATTTACAGAAAGTGTGCAATAATAACAACAATAATAATAATGGCATCAATATTTAGTAGATCCTCCTTCTGCAGAAATAACAGCCTCTAAATGCTTTCTGTAGCTTCCAATGAGAGTCTGGATTCTGGTTGAAGGTATTTCTTTACAAACATCTCCAGCTCAGTCAGGTTTGATGGTTTCTGAGCATGCACAGCCCACTTTAAATCACACCACAGATGTTCAATAATATTCAGGTGTGGGAGCTGAGGTGGCCGTTTAAGAACATTGTACTTGGACCTCTGCATCAGTAGATGCTGAGCAGTGTTTAAGGTCGTTGTCTTGTTGAAGTATCCAGCCCTGGTGCAGCTTCAACTTTGTCTGATTCTTGAACATTGTTCTCCAGAATCTGCTGGAACCCTCAACTTTAACAAGATTCCCAGTACCTGCAGTGGCCACACAGCCCCACAGCAGGATGGAACCACCACTAAATGTTACTGTGGGCAGCAAGTGTTTGTCTTGGAATGTTGTGTTCTTTTCCCACCACGCATACCGCCTCTTGTTTATGTCCAAATAACTCTTTAGCTTCATCAGTCCACAGCATTTTACTAAAGGAAGCTGGTTTGTCCAAATGTGCTTCAACAGACCTCAGTGACTCTGTTTGTGGCGTGTGAGCAAAGAAGGCTTCTTCTCCATTACCCTCCCATACAGCCTCTCACTGTGCAAAGTGCTGAATAGTTGAACGATGCACAGTGACACCATCTGCAGCAATGATGCAAGATGATGTTGTACAGTAGGTCTTTGGAGCTGCTCTGTTGGTTGACTGTGACTGTTCTCACCATCCTTCTCTTCTGCCTGTCTGAGATGTTTCTTGGCTGCCACTTCGGGCCTTAACTAGCACTGTGCCTGTGGTCTTCATCTCCTCACTATGTTCCTC
>VOQJ01044826.1:3529-16764 GCA_015052665.1 Apistogramma diplotaenia | reverse complement strand
TATATATATATATATATATATATATATATATATATATATATATAGTCTTTTGTTATTCCATGCACCTGTGCTTCCCACCTACTGCCTGTTCCCTCGTTAGTTTTTGTGTTTATTGTCCGTGTTTTCCCCTGGTCCCTTGACCTATCATTATCAATGTGTCTCCCTGCTGTGTGTCTTCTCGTTCCATGTTTTCCTTAGTTTTAGGACTGGCATCTGTCCAGCCCTAGTTTAGTTATTTACTGCCATTTCCTCCAATGAACACTTTAAGTTCAGCTCTGTCTGAGAGTCCTGCATCTTGGGGTCTTAGCTCGCCCGCTGTGCAGCATCCATGGTAAATGGTGTCCTTTGTTAGACAACATCTGTTCAGGACTGTTGAATCTGTTCTGATCTCTTTAGTGTGGTTGTGACTGGCAGAGTATGATGTGATGGTGCAGGACAAAGGATCTCATTGTACAATTACATAACATTTTGAAATGAAGATTATTAACATGTTTCACAGGATTAAATTTTTCTCCAATGAGCTTGCAACTTATCTAAAAGAAAGTTGCAAAAAAAACCCAAACCCCAATAACAAGTAGATATCAGCTGGTAGCTGTAGTTGTATGGTTTGGCTTTCCCTGCTAAATGAAGCTATACTGTGGATTCAAATGCTAAGATTAAATGTTACTGTACATTGTGATACCGCCTCTCCAGAGGCTTGCAGGTTGTGTCAGATGGTTCAACTTTGAAAGATAGCATGGTATAGAATGGGTGGACTTTGCTATAAGTTCTTTTTCTTATAAGTGCAGCTGGAGTTATTGCACCAGACAATATTAAGTTGAATAAAACAAAAGGTACAGCATTATTCCCTTCATCAATAAAACATTTTCTTTTCCTTTGTTTTTCTTTCACCCCATACTGTTATTAATTTTATATTATTGTAATGTTATTATATATACAGTTTAGGTGTTTATGTGCTACTATGATATGTATGGAATAATGTAAATGTTCAGTTTGGTCTTTTGTTTTCACTCTTTCCTCCACCTTTACTGTGTTTCTTCAGTTTTACCCTGAGCGCTGTCCTTCTGAGCTCTGTATTCAAATAGTGCAGCGAGGGTTTAGATTACTGCAGACACAGTAAATTTCTCGCACTGGCACCAGAGGAGAACGATGGGCCAAAGGAGCACACATAAATAATCCACAGATCCAAACTGCTTCCTCCTTCTCCGTAGCACGTCTGACCTTAGACAAGCAAACACAACGCACCACACTGACAAAGTAAAAAGAACAATTTGCTGGAACTCACATAAAAGCGCACTTTAAGGTGCCTGTGCATCTGCATTGAAGAACCGCCTGCTGAGAGGAGATAATCTGGAGAACACCATCAATTTTCAGCTGACAGGTCTGCCGCAGCCACTTTTAAAGTGTCTTCCTATCATCACTTACTAAGGACACGTGAAGGATTTTCTCTTCAGATGTTACTGGCAACAAATGCAAGTTCACCAGTGACCCATGCAGAGTATGAAACTGACCCTGAGTCATTGTGTCTATAATAATTACTGTAGTAGCTGTTTGCGCATGCAGCCACACAAACACAGAACTGTTAGTACAACTGAAGAAATACAAAGATCAGTGAAATAACTTAAAACTCACAAAAGTAATAAATACAAATTTATTGAAAATGAGCTAATGACAGTGAGATGTTGCTTTTGAATTATGGTTCAACAGAATTATTTTAAAAAACAAACTACTGGAAGTGGCCTTAAAAAAGATGCTACTCTTGAAACAAGGGACGTAGAGACATGTTAAACTAATATAAGTCGTGCCTGTAATTAGCATCACAGGTGTCTTCTAACTTGTAATCAGTCAATCTGCCTATTTATAGGGTTTAAAATAAACACTGTGCTGTTTGGTATCATGGTGTGCACCACACTGAACATGAACCACAGAAAGCTAAGGAGAGAGCTGCCTCAGGAGATGAGAAAAACAACTGGTAAAGGCTATTAGACCATCTCCAAGCAGCTTGAAGTTGCTTTGCACATATTATTCAGATGTTTGAGATCCGCAACACTGCAGCTAACCTAGGTGGACGTGGCTGCAAGAAGAAAATTGATGACAAATTGAAAAGATGGATAATACAAACCAGAGTCCAGAATAACTTTCAAAGAAATCAGAGGTAAATCAGAGGCCACATGTCGCTATTTGAGCCAAAGTGGACTCAATGGAGATGACTGAGGAGAACCCAACTGTCAAAAGCAAATCATAAAAAAGCAATAGTGAATTTGCCAAAATGCATAATCGCAAGCCACAGAGCTTCTGTGAGAATGCCCTTTGGCTGCAGCCTATCCCAGCTGACATAGGGCGAGAGGCAGGGTACACTCACATTCACACCTATGGGCAATTTAGAGTGACCAATTAACCTAACCCCAGTAAGTGCATGTCTTTGGACAGTGGGAGGAAACTGGAGTACCCGGAGGAAACCTAGTTAATTTTCTGTAATTGTTTTATTATTACTTTTGTCAATTTCGTTATTTCAGTGATCTTTATGGGTTTGTCTTTCTTTAACAGAAGGGTACCAACAATTTTGTACAATCTGTAACTACTGTGTTATAAAACACTCAAAATATTTATCTAATGAACAACTGGTATTTCTGTGTGAGGTTTGCTTGGTTTCCTTATGTCCACGTGGGTTTCCACCAGGTACTGTAGCTTCCTCCCAGAGTCCAAATACTGAAGGCCAGTTGGTGATTCTCAGAGGTGGGAAGTAACGAACTACAAATACTTGAGTATTTATTTTTCGGACTACCTTTTACTTTTACTCCCTACATTTTTACACAAATATCGGTACTTTCTACTTCTTACAGTTTCAAAACCGACTCGTTACTTTAGGTTTAACATGTCTGAGAAAAGTTAGCATTTCCGGTTAGCGTTGTTTTTAGCGGAAGTCGATTAGGAGGGAACAGACACGCAACACCGTAGCGGGAGAGGCTCCTGCAAACCTCGTTCAGAGTAAAGTCGCGCTTTACACGGAGGAACGGTGAGGAAAATGAGTGATAGAAAATTTAAAGCACGAAAAGTGTCTGCAGTTTGCCACACTCTCACACAATGCGTCTGCTAGCTTAAAGAACAGCTGCTGTATTTCAGGGAGAGAAAAGAAAGAGGACAAAGAGCTACTTTTACTTTCTTACTTTGAGTACATTTTAGAGGCGGTACTTATTTACTTTTACTTGAGTAAAGAATTAAACCAGTACTTCAACTTTTACTAAAGTAGTTTTTAATACAAGTACTTGTTCTTCTACTTAAGTACAGAATGTCAGTACTTTTGCCACCTCTGGTGATTCTAAATTAACTGTAGATGTGCGTGCAAGACAGATAAAGCGCCCAAGTGGATTGATTGAGTGGTTAGTAAAACTAGAAAAGCACTATATAAATCCCAGCCCACTCCATTCCACAGACTTAAAGAAATGTGCATATATGTCTAAAAGTATGTGGACACTGAACCAAAATACACTGCCAGATATTTATTGTGGATGTTGCTGAACATCTCATTCACTGATGGTGTGGTAAGGCATGGTATTCCAGTTTGTCCCAAAGGTGTCAGATCGGGGTTGAGGTCAGGACTGGGTGATGACCATGACATCCTGCCACACCAGAAGTTCTAGCAATCTTGCAACTCACTGTATCATTGAAAAGGCTGTTCTATTCTGTAGCTTTCCCCTGTAATTAACTGGCTAAAATATCATACAAGACTTGACCACAGCACACAACCATAATTGGGTGCGTGGTGGGTGGATGATTGACATATCAAGAGACCGGATATAGGTATGGTCTACTTGATTGTGTAAAGGGAATGTGAGCAGCAGATCTGAAGAATAAATGGAGGGGAGACAAGAGGGCCGACTGAGATATGTCATGATTGTAGGAATAAATCTTGAGTGAGCTAATCTTGAATGAGCCTGCCGGTCATGCTGGTTTGGCCGGCATTCAGTACATGCAGAGACAGACTTTGGTCCCCTGCAGTTTTGTGTGTATAACCATTTAATTGGCTTAAAAGCATAAACTGTGTGAGTCTTTGTGAACTGGGTAGAAAGAAAGAGAATATATATTTAGCAGCATATGGAGAAGGTCACCCTTAAGAGTACTCAATAGGGCTTAACAAAAGGATGCCTATTGTGTGCCTCCAGTGTGTTTGGAAGAGGAGCCAAAGATGTCAGCCTGTGTACAGCTGTGTGTTGCTGTGTATGCTCAGCAGGGTGACTTCAGCCCATCTCTCCCTCCTCACCAATGTCAACCTTGTAGAGATGCCATGGGCACTTTGTCACAGGGAATGATGTCACTGACTGCTACCCCCACCCTCATTTCCAAATAGAAACCCTGTCTGCTGTTGAGGAGCCGGACTGGGCGTGTGCGTGATTCAGCAAAAACGTGACTGCTGTCTGTACACATATTTGTTAGCGTGTTTGCATGCATCTCTTTCTGCAGATGGGTCCTGGAGAGTAGAGGTTTATTAAGAATGAAGCAGCAGCCACAGTGGGTTTGTGCATGTATACATAACTCATTACTGTGTTTATATTTAGGTTGCCCTTTCTCTGTATGTCCACCCTATGGTAACCTGAATCATATCATTTTCACCCTAGTGGCTAGATCCCTGTAAGCACTGTTGCCTTTGGGTGCAGTACGCTCACAACAGGTCTCATCAAATAATTATGTTGCTGCACTCTCACACACCTCTTAGTGTGTCTGGCTTCTATCCCAAAGCACTCTTTTATGTCTTTTTGAGTCTACAGACACTGGCAGGTCACATGGTGCCAATGTGTGACTGGATGTGCTGTAGTCTTCTTTCACTCCCCCCTTGCTTAGTATTCACTGCTGATACAAACTACTCACTTATATATGAGGTGTGCATGTATGTTACCTGCCATTGCAGTGAAACCTAGATCCATCTAATGCACAACTGCCACATCTACCTGCACCTTTAAATATATTTCCTGCATGTACTGGATTTGACAGTGAAGCTAATTTTAATGTATTGTGTAATACATTTGATAAACAATAGACTTATCATGTTAGAAGGCTGCTTACTTATGCCGTGGGTGAGTTTTGATAAGCATGTGCGCACGTGTAGAAGAAAGTATTCCTGTGTGATGAACCACAACAATCTCTTCTGCATGTGTGCACTGATCCTGCATATGGTGACTTTTTCTGAGGTCCCGTACGCGCCCTCTGCTGCCCTCTGTCGTGCAAAGATGTTAAAACAAATGTGTTTGTCTATAATGACTCTTTCTTCAATTGCTCCAGGATCATTCAGGCTAGGAATACCTGACATTACCTGACATTACATTAGAATACCATGCAGTCTTTTGTGAAGCAAATCATAATCTGGTGCCATTCAAAGCTTTCAGTATTGACGACTTAAGGCCCCATGGCTAATACCTGTCTTTAAGCCATATTGTAAAAGCCACATTTGCAGCACAGCAAAACCTGCCAGTCATACACACTGCCAAATCCTTTTAAAATGATGTAAATCCTCACTGCAAGTCAGGTTAATGAGCAAGGCTTTGTTGGTGCGACAGCTGGAGGCTTCTGTTCTTGTTTACAACCACTAAATGTGTCTCATCTGTCCAGATGAGCTGCAGGTTATAAGATTAAAGAGAACAATGCCCAGAATATGAGGCTGCTGGCAGCTCAGGTGGCTGTCCTCTGGAGGCCATTCATCAGAACAGCATCACTGCCTCCATTAGTCTGAATGACTGTAAAGGCCCCCCCCCACTCCATTCCACATCATCTGCTTTTTTTGTTTATTTGTTTGTTTGTTTCTGTACTATTTTCATTTTAGTGTGACTGCCTGTGTGACCAATATCACCACAAAGTGTGAAGCCCGAGCGCATTCAGGCTGTGACAGCTATGTTTAAACTAATGGATCTCTTCTCTGCAGAAGTGTGCTGTAATTTTCTGATTAACATAGTCACACCGACACGTCCACGGGCCCATGAGTGCAGTGATGCTCTGTTATTTACTTATCTGTCACTTCATATCCTCCCGCCTCTCTCTTTTGCTTTCACCACTTCAAAGGCTCCATAGTTGCCATGGTGACTTGCTACCACATCAGAGGTGAGATGCCATTATGATGAGGCGGATAGTCATTCATACATGTGTTAACAGGTGTGTTGCTGTCCCTTTTCTCTGTTGAGTACAAACACTAATTTAAACAATGACGTTCTCAGCTAATTCACAGCAGCAGCTGTCAAATGCAGCTGACATTTTGTGCCATGAGGAAAAGGTTTTGGCAGGAGATGAGTGGAGGGCTCAGGTTTTTTGGCAGCGCAGTGTGAGAGAGGATAGCGCAGGGCTCTTAAGTGTCCTCTGCTCTGTGTTGTTTCAGCTGGATAACCTCGGGGACAGACGGGAGGATAACGGCAAAACACACTGCAGACAGGTAGAAAGACAGTCAGACAGACAGACAGATGGACAATGCTACATCCCTAATAACACAGACTCTTCAAGAAAATCCCCACAGAGTAAACCATTAATTGCTGTGGGCTTTAAATAAAAATGCATGCCCTTCATTTGAAGCACTCATTAATAGACATAAACAAAAAAGGCAGTGTGAATGTTTCACTGTAAAACAGAGGTGAAGCAGCTTGTGGTGGGAGCACACTGTGGCTATGCAGTATTCGTTGTGTGATCCCATTACAAGATCCATTTGTGGTTGCTCCCACTGCATTGCTATGAGGGTGATATATAGGTTGACATCTCAGCATATGATAACAGGTAAATTTGCACATACACATACATATAGGTAAAAATCCCGGTGGCTTTGACTTACCGTAGTATTGGCCTTAGACAGACATAAGAGATGTCCGTAGCTACTGTGACATCACCAATTACTTTGTGAAATCCATTTTTAAAGCCTCAAAATGAGCTGTTTCAGCATCACCATCTTGGTGTTTCAAAATCGGATGTGTAGAGTGAGACGTGGAGCTCACCGTGAAACCACACGCTTGTGGTTAATAATGGAATAAACAAAATTTACAAAGTGGACTTGATGTTTTATGGACTTTATATGAACTGAAATGAGTGACTGAGCCTATAAACTCATCACAGAAGTGTTTATCCATTATCCATCCATCCATTTTCTACCACATATCTGGTTCTGGGTTGCAGGAGCAGCAGTATGAGCAGAGATGTCCAGACCTCTCCTTACCGAGCCACCTCCTCCAGCTCTTCTGATGAGTCAACAAGCTATTCCCAAGCCAGTCAAAGACATAATATCTCCAGGGTGTCCTCGGTGTACCACAGGGCCTCCTACCAGCTGGAACGCCTCTTAGGTAAGGTGTTTCAACGTGCTCAAAACAACTCACCTGGGAGGCATCCCATCCTAGTCAGATGCCCAAATCACCTCAACTTTTAGTTAATCGTGAATTCATTAAGTGTAAACAAAATAAGTCATAGAATTTTTTTTTTCAGATTTTCTGACTATAAACATACACAGCCAAACAAACTGCACTTTAATATAACTATTAAGGTAAAATGATATTGTGTATGTTTTTCTCTCCAGACATAAAATATCACAACACGCTACAAACAACACTGTTGATATGAGTAACAGCATAATAATAAACATTTAGATGAGAACAGCCCAATATGTGTGACTGTGGTTTTGTTACTTATGTTGTAATGACATGCAATATTTTCTTTAACAGCATCAGTGGAAGCATGGCATGGTAGTGGTTATAGTTATGGGTTGCATAGGTCTCTAGGAAATGACTGTCACCATAATGGCCTCAAAACTGATGGGAACTGCATGGTTGTACCATTTATGCATAAATAGACATCTTGATCGTTCAAATCTCTGTGGTTTCAGCGAGCAGTAAGAGTCTATATATAAGTAATGATTATACCAGCCACTTCTATGACAAGTCAAAATGCCTGCAATGTTATATCTGCAATCACATATTTAATAAGGGGGTTGTTGTCCTTTGAGCAATTTATGAAGAGCGTTTATAAGCACGTTCAGTCGTGTGAGTTATGTGAATAATTGTCCTTAATAGCTCTCCGATCTTAAAATGATGACTGTTATAGACATAACTCAATCCGCAGTCAGCTTGTCTTCATTAGTTTCAGCACTACTGATTAAATACTGTATCATATAGAGCTGCAGGATTCCATTATTCTGGACAGCAAAAAGGGCACCCCAATTTTATTATATGGGAGGGGGGAGGGGTGCAGTAGAAGCATACACTTTGTCTGAAAATGCGAGAGCAAAATCTAGTTAACCAGTTTTCCATATTTGGACTTTCCCTAATTGGCCACAACATCTATTAATTTCGACATACAAAGCCAGCTGTACCTGTGCTGCAGTTATGTAGTTACTGCTTTTAGCCTCACGATGGCAGCAGAGTGGCACGATTGCGGTGAGGCGGGGAAGGGGGGGGAGCGGGGCCGTGGAGGGAGGGGGGTGGTGGTGGACTTAACAAGGAAATAAATTGTAACCTCAGCCTGTGTGAGCCTTTGAGGAGTCTGGTAAAAGTGATGCATAAAAATGCTCTTATTGCCCCCCCAACCCCCCGGCTCCCTCCCCCTCGCCCTCTCTGTGTTTTGCGGAGGGATTCTAGAGGCTGCTGCCTATTAAAGGGAGTCTGTGAGAGAGATGTGTTGAAGCGAGGCCAGCTCAGCTCTCAATCTGAAGAATGTGTTGGCATATACAAGGGGCGCCACTCAAATGGAACTTTAATTCATTTACACGAAAACCAGAACAATCGTAAAAACAGACCTCACTGCCGAGAGCTAACAGCTTAGGTAATCAACGCTGGAACATAACTTCCTTTAACCTGAGAATTAAACTTTTTATTAGGTTTTTCTTCTCTTTCGGTATATTGTGTACAGTGGATGGCAGGATAGCATGCGAGTGCGTGCGTGTGCCCGTGTTTGTGTGTCAGATGGTAGAGGTGGGTCCATGAATGAGCCTTTGATGTTGTCTGCCAAGTTTCCCCTGTGGACAGCAGCTGTTATGATAAACACGCTGTCTAGTAGCAACAGATCCTCCCAAGATGGTTCGCTACCCCTCCTCTCCACTGTCCTCTCCTGCTTTCCCTCTATTTTCTCCCAGGGCTGTACTTAATGGAAGGGAAATTAAAACAATAGCCCTGCCAATCTGCAGGCCAGCAACAGATCAGCCAACCTGACAGAGACACACACAAACTGTGAGGGAAGGACAAGTAATGTGCTAAACAACAACCAGACTGTGTGTGTGTGTGTGTGATGATGATGATGATGATGGTGTTTTAACTGGGGGTGAATAAGGGAGATTAATTATGCATGACCATGGTTATTATCTCTTAAGCTGTTGGGAGAACATAAAGATTAGGCCTCGTGTGTAAATAGCTAGCTGAATGTTCTGCTGATTAAATAATTTTGTGTTATCAAAGTTAAATCGAGGGAACAGTGGAGATTCCCTGAAAATTATTATTATTATTATTAAAACTACTTTCATCTCCTAGAGAAATACTGTGTACTGAGGCACAAGCATCTGTTTGTGTTGGCTGATAACTATGACAACAAAACATATGCGTATATGAGGGAAGAGCTCTTGAATAGCCGTCCAGTCTAGTGACCATGATGCATGAAAGGGTTAAGATCTTTAAGTCTTTTATTTTACAGACTTTCACTCAAATTGTTGTTTTGCTTGGATTTTGAAATGGTGTATAAATGAAACCCAGACCTGTATTGGCCACTGGAATCTTGTAATGCTCGGATGTTTCAGATAATGTTGATTTCACTTGTCAGTCAGCAAATCCAACAGGCACAGTTTCTCTAAAAGTTTTGGTTTCTACACACAAAAAGGTTCTGCACTTCCTTTTTTCCCTGCAAAAGTAGATTAAGAAAGACAGGAAGCTAAAATCTTGCTTCAGTTAGGAGCGCGCTTATTTGTCGTTAAGCATGTAAAGAGTGGTTTCAAATTTAGCTGCTCGACTGAGAAACTGCTGGGTGTTACAGTATTTAGCATAACCCCTCTGTGATCTTTAAGATGCTGTTTCACGCTATGCATGCACAATGGATTGAGTATACATGCATTTGCCTCTTATTTAAATGAAAATCAAACAAAACCAGCTCTCATAAAAATATCAAAAGAAAGTCACAATGACAGGTTCTGAGTTCAGGTGGTCAAGATGCACCCGTGGAAGGAATGCAAAGAAATTAGTCACCACTGTCCTTCTCAGCTCCACGGGTTTACTCACCGAAGTGCTGTCAGGTCCTGTAAAACGATATCATTCAGCTTTTGGTTTCCATGATCTTTGGCTCGACATGCTGAGTGAAGGTTTGAGGAAGGGTTAGACAACGTACACACACAAACACCTACACACACACACGCGCGCGCGCGCACACACATGCATGCACCCAGGCACTGTGGTCACGACAGGCCCAAACCACAGGCACCCATGTGGAACAAGTCAGTGAACAGACCGTTATTCCCACTCTGAACTGCTCTGTGAGCGAGCTAACAGAGGCAAACTCTCTTAAACTCTGTCTGCGACTTATCTTTGCTTGCTGGCGTAGTCGGATGTGCACTGCCAGTTCTCACTCCAAAAGTAATTCAGTGTAGTGAATGTGGGAAGTTGCTTTTGCCTGGTTTGCATGCTGACCTTCTTACGCGGAGAGTGTAACTTGTTTGCTCTGTGATTTCAAAGGGAATTCTCTCTAGTTATTTGAATGCCCAGTGAGGGACACGCAGCCCTTTTGGCCCTTCTGTGCCGGTGTGACGCAGTGATTGGGTTACTGAGTGTGTAAACAGGTACTTCCCCACCTATTCACTGGCACAGCAGGAGTGTGCAGAGGTATACAAAGATCCTTTTAAAGGTTTTTCCTGGAAGCAGAAACCCAAAGAGTTGTGTACTGTGTGTGTTTCTATTTACAGTATGTATATATGCATATAGGTGCGTGTGCACGTTTGGATGTGTGGGCATATTTTTGTATAGACAAAAAATGTTTGTCTTTTTTTGTTTTTTATTAATTGGGGGAAAGTTGAAGAGGACCCCACTGAGAAGTCACCACTAACACCGCAGCCTCAAACCCACTTTCTGCTTAAGTGGTTAATTCAGTGAAAGCTGAGCTTTGTGCACAGTCTAATGTAGCTTGGTAGGATATATCATATATTGCCTGCTAACTTTATCTCTCTGCGCTGCACATTGCATCTCTCCTTTAGCCACCATCACCCACACTATAGTGTGCAAACAACACTAAAGCCCCCCTCCCCCAAGGCATCTGTCAGTGAGCTGATCCATCATAGGATGTTAGTACTGATGAGAAAAGGATGGGAAAAGTGCAGGAGAAGGAGGAAGTAAATGACAGGGTTTTAGAGGAGGAGTAGAAGGGAAGGGAGAAGATGCAGAGTCCTGATCACAGTGATGGATGAGGCAGGGGATACTGGTTGATGGCTACCATCTCCCCTTTGAATCTCATGGGAACATGAACTCCAGAAGGAAAAATGTGGCTATAAGATGGTTGGTGTGAAGAGACTGACTCCAGGGGGGTTTATGAAATCTCTTCTTCAATTTAGATTTTGTTAGTGTCCTCTATGAAAAGTCCCGTCATGGTTAGCACCGGTGTGCGTGAGAAATCCCGTGCATCGATAACTCACCGCAGCAGTTTTCCACAATGAAAATATCAGACCAAAGGCTGGAGGAATTATGCTGGTCAGAAATCAGTAAAACTCAGACAGGGAGAAACCACAGTACTGTCATGATCTGAGTCCAGCAATTTAAGATTGGATAAATGCAGATGTTGAACTGCTGGGAAATGCAACAATGTATGACAGGCCTTGCCACAACTAAAATATTGTGTTACCAGAGGATAAGTATCAGAGAACTGCAGAGAGAAAATAACCAGTGATTCAGCCTATGTGAACATTTGTGTGTGGTATATAAGGAATGGATTAGAAGCAGTAATGTGAGTAGCAATGACTGCATCTCTAAACACACAAACCTGATCACTATTATCACCGAACGACTTCTGGAACATCTTGGAAAGGCTGCGTCTGACTGAAGGGTGATGCACGTTGGAGAAAGAGGGACAAAGGGTGGAAAGAGGCAAGATGGAATCAGTGGTGTTTAGAAGAGTGGAAAAAGAGGGAAAAGGAGAGAGGAGAGGTTTCCCCTGCAGGGCTGTGTGGCTGGCTGTATGCTCCTGTTCTGTTAGGCGGCCGTGGCTGGCTAAACAAACAATCCTAATTGGCTGTGGAGCCCCACTAGTCTGGGGTTTCACTCGCTTTCATCCTCGGGAAGCTGCTGGGAAGCTGTGGGAGAGCTGAGGTGAGGCATCACGATGAACACACATGTGCTCAATTATGCACAGTCCTGAGAAGTTGAAGACACACATATGCATATATAAAGTGAAACTTTAATGTACATTTTAATTATGTCTTCATTCTTTATACAAATCCATCAGCAGTTGTGTGTAAGGTATTGAAATTGACCTCGCCCTGACTGCAGTTTAGACTAATGTGACCACCTGCACAGCACATCTGTGGTGAACAATGCCACACAGGCTGCATACACACACACACACACACACACACTCACACTTCCTCATGTTAGCAGAAATATATATCCACTTAACATTATGCATAATCATAGATATGATTAATGCCATAGTCATACTCACAGGCACACAACAAAAGAGTTCCTGTATGTAACAGATGCCCAAATGCTTGAGGTATTCTAGCAATATTACAACTCTAGAGCAAACAGCATCCCAGTTTTGCAATATGAGAGACATCTAGTGGTACAAATGGGTGATGTTTTTACATGTTATGTCATTGCAATAAAAGCAAATAGTTGCATGAATCTATAATGGTAGACAAGAGAGCACGGTTGTAAGAATGAATGCAATAATAGAGATGAAAGGTTAAATTAAGAAAACATGATGTAACATAAAGTTTGAATAATTCTATGAATGGTTGTCATCTCTCTGAAAATGGATTTTGAATCTGTAAAAGTAAATGAGCTTTTATTCCCTGCCACAGCCAGTATATTGGCTGCACTGCCTAATGCATATGGTGGGGCCATATGCATGGTAGTGTAGGGGGAAGAGATCTTTAACTACTCAGGACGGGTGGAATGTGTTGTCTGGAAGAAAGAAAGAAAGAAAGAAAGAAAGAAAGAAAGAAAGAAAGAAAGAAAGAAAGGCTCTTTTGCTTCTCATGACTCTGGCCCTTGGCCCGGCGTGGCTCTAAAAGGGGGAATTGTGAAAGCAGTTGT
>VOQJ01044825.1:0-13061 GCA_015052665.1 Apistogramma diplotaenia | reverse complement strand
TCAGGGAACCAAAGCAAGAACTCAGGGAAACCAAGACTAATGACGCAACACCGGGCAGACTGAGACACGGACTTAAATAGAGCACAGGGTAAAAAGAGGATTGGGAACAGCTGGGAAACATGGCAGGTGATGGCAATAACATAAACGAGACAGGGGGAAGCAAAACTGAATACAACACGCAGGGACCAAGACACTATCAAAATAAAACAGGAAACACATAACCACGCCAACTTGACACAGAGGAACACAGAGCAAGGGGAAAACAGGGAAACATGAATACGGGGCAGAGGCACAGAGGAAACAAACACAGAACAAGCTCGGTACCGGGATCTGGAGTGTACTAAATACAGAACGCAAACAGAAACCAAAAACAGAATAATAACACAAAACGCTGGGCAAAATTAGGGCTGGCAATATGGAAGAAATCTTATCACAATAGTTTGCTTTCATACCAGCTGATACATACTTATTACAATATAAAATCAAATCACCTATTCTATCAAGCTTAAAGGTTTTGTGGTGTTACCTTCCTTTGTGCAAACATGCTTTCGACCTTTTGTTTCATATTTCGATCACGGAAAAGTTAATTATCTAATTATCTAACTTTTTAATCACCCAGTCCTGTATAAAATGTCAGTTCATATATAAACCACACCACAGACGTGTCTTTAAAAATTGAGAATACTTTCCATTCCTATAATATAATTGATTCAGCAATGATTAAATCAAAAGCCTGTAAAATGTTGGGAATAATTCTGGCTCAAACCCACCTTTGTTCTCAGCATCCTGGGTTTCATATTTGCTTCTAATGAGTGTGTAGGACTCTGCTCCATCTCTGAATCTTTGCTTGAATTCATTTCCTAAAGAAACAGACAAGAAAACAAAGTTGTGAAACAAACAAACAAACAAACAAACAAACCTTTTTGCACAACCACTCAACAGGAATGAAACTGTGATGACGCTTGATATGGGATGACTGACCCACAAGAGGTGAATAAACATTTGTACAAACTTACAGGTGCAGCAGCCTCCTGGTCGGAGGAGAGAAAGCTGTAGGTGGGGACTTCATCTTTATGGGAGGCAGTGAGGTCAGCTAGTGACTGGGAGAAATAAGCGCTATCTTGAGAGGGAGGGGAGTCTGAGACGTCATCTTTATCCTCTAATTTTCTGTCGTGGGAGGAGGGCTGTGGAGGAACCAAATCTCCAGAAGGTCTGGTGATCTCTGATGGAGAGAAAAAACTGTCCTTCTTGTACTGAAACTGCCACAGTGCAGGCAAGCATGATGTGGACTCTTGTGTTCTCAACTTTTCAGTTGAGGAGGAGCTATCTGACCAGTGGAACAGCCTGAGTCCACGACTGGCTGAACTGGAGGGTGGGGTACTAGGCGATGGAGAAGGGTTGGGGGTTTCCACAGACAGGGTAACTGAACTATTGATGTCACAGTTCTGGATGCTAAGTGACAAATTCTTGTGAGTCAGACTGACAGCTCTGGGGTCCTCCTGGACACAATCCTCAGTCATCAAACTTGGTGCTGAACTGGAACTGCTGAAGAATCTGCATGTGGCAAATAATCAGGTTTAAATTACTGCATATTAAAGCTGAAGGCAATAGTTAAATATTATATGTGCACTATTTTGGTAGATAATTTAAAGCTATATTTAAAAAAATATTTGGACATATAGCATGTTCATTCAATTTGTTCCAAAGGCCAAAATAAACACCAACTCAAACATTAAGTAGCTTTTTTTCGTTTGATGGGTTCTTTAAGCATCATTCACAAGCAACACCACGACGATCTTTTAACTGTTTGCTAGCAAGGAGAGACACCGGCATGTTCTTCCTCGCTATGCTGAGCTCCTCCGCGCCGAGCGGAAGTGACCCGACTGAACAAGGAAGTGGTCTCTGCCGTGTTCCTCCTTGTAGCCGCCTTTATTTCAAAGTAAGTGTCGTAAAATAAATCACGTGACAAGACGTACGTGACCTCACGCAAAAACGTAGTTTTACAGCAGGTAATGTGTTCACGTGACGTGTATGTATCTGTTTGCATCTGTGTGTGTGTCTCTGTATTCATGTGTCTGTATGTGTCTTGCAGGCTTGAATCAGCCTCTAAATAACTGCAGTGACTTTCCTTAGGAATGTCACATGCATCCATTCAAAATAAAAAGAAACAGCATAGTATATATTCATATAAATTAACACAGAAGCGATGATAACCCATAATTAACAGAGAACGATTACAATAAACACTTTCCTCTAATGTGAGGCATTCTTCAGAAGCAGCAGCTTCAGCGGCATATTAATGTATCAATTCCCTTTCTGTTGTCTTGACTAAACTTTTAATTAATTTATGTACTCTCAGAATTGGGAAATTAACAAAACTGTCAGACTAACCTGACAACTATCACCCAAGCCTGTTTTTACTTTATCCGTTTCTCTGTGACAAGACATGCATTGTTCACCACAGATCAGTGTTCTGTAAAGATTCAATTTTATACAGGAATCAAAACTCAGCCTACACTCTCACTTATCCAAAATGAATATTGAATAATATCATAGTGTGTATACTGTATAAAACATGTGCAACGTAGCCTTTTCACATTTGGTTATGAAATGCTGGTGTGATTAGGTGAAACTAGGTTAGGATGCTGATCTAGAGGCACACAGGTGTCAAATATGGCCTACAGATATAAGTGAGTTAAAGTTGCTCAAGACCTTTGTTTAATACTTCAAATAAAATTTAAACCCAAAATTGCAACAGAGTGCTCAGAAAGAGTAGGAAAGCACTATATAAGAACTAGTCTATTTAACATTTACCATAATGGCTTTCTTTCCTTACGCACGCACACGGACGATCTTAGAGTTGGTCAACTCAGAGTATGAGTTTAGACTCAGAGTTTGTTGAACATGCTTTCTGGAATACCCCCCTGGTCTCAAATCACTGTTTTTCAGTCATTAAAGACAAATCTGAACTTCTGACCTACAAACAAGCATCGGCTGAAGGCAGCTACAGTAAAGGTCTGGCAGAGCACCTCAAGGGAGATAAAACAGCATTTTGCGGCTGGAGTGATAGGGAAAACCTTGAATGAAATCTGAAGGTCTATACTTCAGTCACATCTTCATTAAATTCACTATGGTAAGGAACAGAGGCAAACTTAAAACACTTTTGCATCCAAATTAGTTTTTTTTCCTGGTTGCTGCAGATATGAAAATAAACTAGTAAACCACCCAGTCTGCAGTCTCCTCTTATTCATGTCCTTTTTTTCTTGATTTGTTCTTTTCCTGTGTGTGCTTAGTTTTGTTTCCCTCCTGTTTTTCTTTGTATACACATATGTATATACATTTTTTCTTTTCTGATTACTATAGCTTGCTCATATGAGTGACTGTCTTGTATGTTAACAAGACAACTATGTACAATGTTAACTATGTACAATTTCAGAGTACAGCTATATAATGACAATAAAGGATATTCTATTTCTATTTCTATTAACAGAAGGGAGGGACGGGTTGGTGGTTATACTGTACATAGGAATTTATTTTTCAAAAAAAGGGGGGAAATGTGAGCACTGTTTTGGGGACAATTCCTTATGCCTATTTTTATGTATACTCTTTGTGATGTTAATGCTCAATAAAAAAAGTATAAAAATCAAAACTGTGTGCCTTCCCATTCCACAGATGAACAAACAGGTTACTTATTATGATCATATAATCATCTTCAGAGTTTCCACCAGTATTGTCATGCAACTCTGGCTGGTCCTAAAGTGGCCCCAGTGGCCAGAACCAAGCAGCAGGCACTTTTTATTTTTCTTTAGTCATGGGCTAAAACTCTTACATTTAACTGTTAATTTATTTATTGTTGCTTTTTAGCCTGCTGTATCAGTTAACATTTTTTAAAAACACATTTAACCATAAAAGGTTAGTTGCACTATAAAGAACATCCTTAGCAATGTCACTGTATTACAGTACATGATCTAACCATGAAGTGGTAGTAGTGACACTGTTTGATACAATTCTCATAGTGACTTATCCAAACTTCATTTAATTATATTTTTAAAATAAATTTGTAAATGCGCATTCAGCGTTTTTAAGGCTCTGTTAAAAACTAAATTCCATTTCTTTCTTTTCTTGGATTTTTTCTGTTTGTTTTCTTAACTTAAGAATTTAAATAAATAGCAATATTAAGAAAAACATTTTTAAATAAAAGGTTCTGATTTTGTGTTTTCTGTACATAGTACGGGGTAGACAGACTGCTATTATTGCTTGTCCTAAACTACAGTGCAAAAATGTCTGTACACAGACCAAGTTTATTAAAAGTATTAGAATCACAAAGAGGTCACCTGCTGCGAGTGACTGTGCCATCCTCCTCAGCTTCCTGGTTCCTCCTCTGAAGGACAGTGGCAAACCTATTGCGTGACTGGGGCTGGCTTGTTACTGTAGGCTTGTCTGTTGGCTGTTCTGGCCTGGAGCGCTTTGGAGTGGATGGGGAGTACTCCTGAAGCACATCCTGGTCTGATACACTTGAATCTAGAGGAGAGTTTGAATATTAAAAAAAGAATATCCTGGGCTGGGTAGGACATATTTTTCATAGTATTTTTTCATAATATTCTTATCAAAAGAAAGATTCTGGCTTAATTGATCAAACAGGTTAAAGACACAGAAGCAATGATAGAAGGATTATACTTTGTAACATATATGCACCAAATAAGGAGGACCGTCATTTTTTCCATAACATAAATAGGGTATTGGGTTCAAGGTGGAGGATGAATGTTTCACTTTTACAGGAAAAATCTTTGAAAGACTTGGGGGAAGATCAGGGGAAGACCTAAGGCACTTTTTCAAAACAAACATTGGTAGTAGAGAACATATTCAAACGGTTTGGGAAGCCTCTAATGGCCTCAACACACGGGGAGCGACGAACAATGGTGACGAACGGCCCGAATCGCCTCTGAAGTGAAACCAAACACACGGGAGGCGACAGCGACAGCAGCGTTGTGAATCGCGTGCTTGCGTCACTCGCGTGCTTGCGTCACTCGCGTGCTTGCGTCACTCGCGTGCTTGCGTCACTCGCGCTTTCTTGTCTCCAAGAAATTTGATTGGTTATGAAAGTGAAGGAATTTTGACATTTTCAGAGCAGTCCGTGTCAGATTTTACTGGAACTGACAGGAATCTTACTGTTAAGTCTCCTCTACAAAAGAAAAAAACCTTGAGTTCATCATATGTTACAGACAGGATACAGCAGGGTGAATATCATTGATGGATGATCAAGATAAATTCAGAACCTTTTTTAAAAAAAATCTTGATAACCCCTGTGTGAAGTGCCATTTAATATGGGAAAGTCAAACAGCTAAAATTATTATTTTCTCCACGTTGAAAGTGGTTGTGGACTGCAGCGTGCAGCATAGCCTCCACTCATTGGTCACTCAATGAAACCCTCGCTGATTGGTTTAGAGCCCAGCAACAGCGACAAAAGTAGAACATTTTTCAACTTTGTTTCATCTAGTTAATTTTTGGAAATATTTCATTCAATTCACTTCAATTAAATTTTATTTATACAGCGCCAAATCACAACAAACAGTCGCCTCCACAGTATCTCATTTACAGATGAGATACTGTGGTACCTCAAATTTTAAAGACACTATAAGAAATTATATTTTAGATTATATTAAGATGCCACGTGACCAACACACAACTTCTCAGTTTTATAAACTGTTAAATTATAAATTAAGTAGGGAATCGTTAAACATTAAACTTTTATGGCAATGAGACTTAAGAATAGAGTATACATATCAGAGAGTGGTAAATATGTGAAAGAGGCCAGAAATAAATTCATACAGTATAAGAATAGAATAGAATGTCTTTATTGTCATTATACTACTATAAAGGCATTATTCTATTCTATTCTATTCTATTTTATTCTATTCTAGGTGCTACATATATATCGATTACATAGAATGAAACTAATGGCAGATAATATGTGTTGGACTACAAAGTGTCCAACACATATCAGTGGTGGACACATGAGACGGAGCAGAGATATTGTTTGGGACAATTTCTGGGACTCATTGAAAACAATTAAGGCTTCTATGTGAATTTTTTTTTGACTCCTTGGATTACTAGAATGTTTTGAGTGTGAATACTGTAATATGTAGCCACCTCTCTTTTTTTTGCCAAGATGGCGGCATGTCCTTTGTCTGCTGAGTGCTCGCTGTCCTTAGTAATCGTTAATTGAAATAGTCCCCTTTTTAAATTATATTTTTAACTAGGGTTTTTAAGTAGTTGCCTGTAAATTTATTGCCTGTTTACTTATTTATTGTAAGTACTTTTATGCTCTGAGGATTTCAGTTTATTTATCCTGCCTGATCCGCCTGCCCTGAGGCCCACCCTCTACCTGTAGCTAGTAACATCTCTCCAGTGGCCTGGGAATTGTGGAGTGGTTTGGCTTGTTTTGACCTAATGCATGGACAGCTACACAGTATCAAAACTTCAGTGGTAAGAAGAGCCTTTGATTGTTGCAATGAAGACCCCTCTCAGCCTAAATCCACATTAGCAGCTCAAATACACTGGCTATGCTAAGGCCTGTACTGCTGAGGCCCTGTGCTGTCTGAAGACACCACCTACTCTACGCTAAAGGTTGTACTGCTTGAAGATAGAATTCTACTCCATATTGAGGTCTGTGCTGTTTGAAGGCATCTTCTACACCACACCCTGTGCTGTTTAAAGACACCATTTTTTGAGGCCTGTGTATTTTGAGGGCACCCCAGAGTGAGGCCTGTGCTTGGCATCTATTTACCACTGGTGCTGCATATTTTGCAAAATGAAACTTCAAATAATCTTAACAATGTCTTCTAATTGTGTGGGCCATGGGATAAAGCACTCGTTTCCGCGGTGAGTACAACAAACACTATGTTCAATCTGTGGGTCAATACCCAGGGCTGCACTAGGGCAGCTATACATTCAGAACAGTCCCCAATCCATCTGGCACAGGACATGAACTTATCACCGGACTTGCCAAGAGATTTTTCTCAAATTCAAAGTCTATTTGCTCTGGACAGTTACCTCATACGCCATGAGAGATCTTGCTATCAATCGACTGACTCAATACACACTGCAACAAGACAGAAACTAGCAAAAGAAGCAAGAACAATATCCCTCAGTGCTCACTCTTAAGGGACACAAAATAGAGTTGGTGCATACTTATAAATACTTGGGTCTTCTACTTGATGATTCTCTTACTTTCAAACCACATGTGGAATGCCTTGTAAAGAAGTTGAAGCTTAAGCTGGGTTTTTATTTTCGAAACAAGTTGTGTTTTTCTTTTAATGCCAGAAAGCGTCTTGTTGCGGCTACTTTCTTTCTGTACTGGATTATGGAGATTTGCTGTATATGAATGTCTCTGCACAATGCCTTCAGATGGTTGATACTGTGTATCATGCCTCTCTCAGGTTTATCACCAATTGTAAGGCATCTACTCAGCGCTGTGATCTGTATGCTCGGGTGGGGTGGCCTGCTTTGCCCATCCGTAGATCCTGTCACTGGTACACTTTTATTTACAAGGCATTACTTGGGCTACTAACAGCCTGTATTGTGGTTTAATTACACTGCGAAGCGATATTCCTTACTCATTTCGTTCTCAGAATCAGTTGCTACTTTCTGTCCGAATAGCTCGCACTGATTTGGGAAAAAAGCCCTTTGTCTACTCTGCGCCCTCCTCATGGAATGGATTACAGAAAGACTGGAAAATGACAGAATTAATTTCACTGAGTACCTTTAAATTGAGACTGCAGACGTTTGTGGCTGACTCCATAATTTGTAATTGTTTCACTTAATTAATACTTAAAATTTTTACATTTTTTTGAACATGTATGTAAATTTGTTTTACTTATATTCTGTTGCTGCCTATCTTGGCCAGGACTCCTTTGAAAAAGAGATTCTTAATCTCAATGGGACCTTTCCTGGTTAAATAAAGTTTTAATTAAAAAATGCATATAATGTATGCCTCTGATTATTTTCTGAGAATTAATAACATTTCAATTAAAAAAAAAAAGGAGTATGCTGTAAAGCTGCAACATTCCATAAAGATTTTATTGTCATTTATTTTTACTGTTATTTTTGGCTAAAACAAAGTAAGCTCTCCAGCTGCACTCAAATCTGTTACATGGTGACCAATAAATTATTTAACTTTTTAAAAATAATTTTGTTTTTTTCTTTACCCGAATTTAAATTTGTGAGTTAACATTTAAGCTACTTTAAATATTTAAGTGACAAAAACAGAATAACACGTGCCATTCAATATTCACCTCTGGTTACAGATACCAATACCATTATTCACAAACTTTGGTACACTGTAGCTTCTGACCACACACTCAAGGGACATTTGATCAACCCACCACAGATTGTGTTCAAAACCATAGAAACATTAGTAAAAGCAGAGTTTTCATCCTCTTTTATGGGGCTGCAAATGTGGCAATGTGGCAATTGTCAATGTAATTTAACTCATAAAACAAAGATTTTTCTAATCATCCACTCACAGGCAAAACGTTTCCCATTAAAGATATAATCTCATGTTAAACCAACAATGTGACATTTATGTTTAAATGTCCACGTCCATCCATATTCTTTCACTTATCCAGTGAAGGGTTCGCGGGTACAGCAGCTTAAGCAGAGAAGCCGGGCCCCCCTCTCCCCAGCCCTGGGGGCCATTTCCAGGTCAGTTTAGAGATGTAATCTCTCCAGTGTGCACTGGGTCTGCCCCAGTACCTTCTTCCGGTAGAACATGCCCGGAACATCTACGACACGCCAAAGAAGGCATCCTAGTCATATACCCAAACCACTTCAACTGGTTCCTTTCAAATGTGGAGTAGCAGCTTTACTCTGAGCCCCTCCCAAATGGCTGCACTCCTCTGCCTATCTCTAAGGGAGAGGCCAGCCACCATTTGGAGGAATCTCATTTCTGCCGCTTGTATTCGCAATCTTGTTCTTTTGGTCACTGCCCAAAGCTCATGACCATAGGTGAGGGTAGGGAAATGTTCATGTGGGTTGGCAAAACTTCTAGACCTCTTAAAAACATAGATGTGCTATCAGAAGTCATGATCAGAAAAGTCCAGTTGCTAAGCACTTTAACTACATGAATCATAATGCATCTTGTCTGAGCTACATTGCAGAGGAGGAGACATCACCACACTATTCTTACGTGAACTTTTATAGATTTACACTCAAACTTACAGGTCTCTATAATGAAATTGCCATTTGTCCTTTTTTAATTATTCCTTGGAGTCCTTTGTCAGAGAATTTGGGGCTGTCATGGATTCATGTGTTGTTGTGCCTAAAACTGTGGGTCATTTACCATTCATTACATTCATTACTGCATCTAATAATGCAGGGACCTCCTTAAGAGTTTTCTTTTACTAGATGAAAGTGGGGTAACTTGATGGTAGTGTAACACCTTTTAATGATGGGCTTTCTTTATATTGCATATAATGTGTCATAGTTGTATAACTTAGTCTGTCCTCAGAGTGAAAACGTAGGCATTGGTAGTTTCTGCAAGCACAAATTACGACCAATATTGACATTTGGAAGGGGAAAAAGCGACATCTATCGGTCGTGGACAAAAGTGCATTTTAATAACGTGTTCGGATTTGTCCGGCAGACCCCAGTTAAAGACGTAAAAATAGATTTCCACATATTCCTGAAACATTTATTTGTGTACGAAAGTCATTTGCCATTCGATAATTTGACATGACAGCCTGGGAACAACTATTATTATTCTATTTTCCGAGCCACGGCAACATTACCCAAGGACTTGTCCATACATCATTTGGAAACGTAAATATAGGTCATATTTCAGGGCTCTGCAGAAACAAGAGATCCTTACGTTTTAATTGGAGGACATGTTGCCTGTTTGACATAAGTAATGTGATTCTAATTGGGTATTTTCGTCATGGGTTGTGGGCATGTGACTTAAGGTGGTGCAGCTGTGTTTCAATGACTGACGAAGAGCTGCTGTGCTCAAAATGTCACACTATTGAAATGCAATAAATAAGGTAACCTGGAGTTCTGCAGTGTGCAAGCTGTTAATCCCTTTTTTGGGCATACATATTTTTCAGTGAAGCACCTGCCCCACGTAGTATATCATTTTTGTTTTAAAAACCCTGAGAATTCAAAGTTAAGTATTTTAATGTGAAAATGTCTTTTGGCTAATTTTTTAAGCTCTACTTTTACATTCTGTTCAAGTATGACAACAGTTTCATCTGATTAAAAAAAAAGAATATTTTTAAGAACAGTATGAAGAACTCACCCTCTCTGAGCCTCTTCACTTGTAGCTTTCTGCATGGAAGCCTCAAGCCATCCAGGTTGATGACTCTCTTCTTCCCCCTAGTGGAAGGAGGCCTGTCTGGAGAGGTTGGAGGCTGAGGAGGGCCAGCAGAGGCTGGTGTGAAGCCTCTACTCCAGATACTAGGCCCTCTGGAGGCTGATGAGTTGCTCCAGCTGTGATTGCAGGGTTTGTATTGCTGAAATTATGTTTGGAAAATTGTGCTATATGAAAAATGGCACTTCATTTTGAGAATGTTAACAACTTTCACTGAAATTGATCCAATACCTGTGGAATGGGTTTGTCTGGGCTAAAGTCATCTATCCTCTGCATGGTGTTAATGTCGAGGTTTCCCAAGGCCATCTGCAAGCCTTTGTCATCGCCTAAATTACTTAATTCAACATCAAGGACAAAATACTGGGCAGGCAAAAGAGAGCAACATACAGTATCACCTTTCTAAATAAAACATGAGTAAAGATAACAGCATATTAGATGTTTTACAGCACTTGAGGATACAGTCCAGCATAACTCAGGCTGGCTGGGTCGATGTGCTCTGGGTATGGGTTGAGGGGTACAACCTTCCTCCTAATAGGATCAAACACCAGCTGGTAGAGGAAGGTGTTATTGGCTCTGACAAATCCCTCAATGTATTGTTCAGGTACAACTAGACTCATCTTCAGGTACTGGCCCATCTTTCTGATCACCTGACAAGAAGATAAAAGCTCACAGTGAACAGTCTGTCAGTACATGGTTTACTAACAAAAAGTTCAATATAACAATAAAACAAAAAAAGCTATTTAAACAATCCTAATCTGCACAATTTCTCAGACTCACAAATATTTCAGCAGAGTTTTGCGTACAAGAACTTCATTAACATATAAAGACGAATACGAATGTTAGAATTGTGCACAGCAATCTTAATCCATAGTCCTCTGGATCGCTCTTTGTCTGGACCCTGACCCGATGTGGAGGAGCAGCGGAGTAGAGCTGCTGCTCCTCCACATCGAAAGGAGCCAGTTGAGGTGGTTCGGGCATCTGATCAGGATGCCTCCTGGGCGCATTTTGGGTGAGGTGTTCCGGGCATGTCCTACTGGGAGGCAGCCGGGGGAAGACCAAGGACACGCTTGAGAGATTATAACTCACGGCTGACCTGGGAACGCCTGGGGGTCCCTACTGATCAGCTGGTGGAGGTGGCCGGAAAAAGGGAGGTCTGGGCTTCTCTGCTTAGGCTGTTGCCCCCGCGACCCAGCCCCAGACAAGCAGAAAAAAATGGATGGATTTTCTATAATATTCAGGTCTGGGGACTGGGATTGCCATTCCAGAATGTTGTACTTGTTCCTTATTTTGACTGATATTACTGATCCGAACAACCAATGATTTATGAATGAAAATCCTGAAAAATTATTGGGGTGCCCAAACCTTTTCATACCACTGTAGTTAGGCTTATTGTATATACTGTAAATGAAAAGTCTTAAAAAGCTAATGGTCCCTAAAATATCTAAATTCTCCCCTTCATGATCTCAGCCTCTGCTCTCACCTTCAGAATATCAGGGTCTTTGGCAAGCCGCAGCAGCTTGCAGGCCTTGCCTAGGCCAATGCCATGCAGAGAGGGAAGATAGTCACAGCCAGAGAGGATGCACATGTAGCGAAACTTCTCCTCTGTGAAAATGTTTCCCAAGGAACGACAGCGACCCAGGTTGCTTTGGTTTATCTCCAGGCCATTGCCCTGCTTGTCCATCTTGAGAATCACCTGTAAGAGAGATATTTTCATCTTAATTAAAATTTTACTCATGCATGTTTAAAGAGATAACACTAAGTTTAAATGAGGGAAATGCATCCCCTCAGTCTAGTCCTAATACCTTTTTGCAGCCAAATGCCAGCAAGTCAGAGTCCTCTGTGATGACAGCCTGGGCCAAGCCAGATTTAGTGAGGTAAGCCAATTGAGCATCAGCTTCATAGGGAGCCACAACACAGTCCACACCTCTCATCCTTGCAGCCTGGTTCAAGAACACACAAACAAATAGTTCTTCACATCCACATGAGACATTTTTTATTAATGTGTTTTGGTATTTTGACCACAAGCAAACATTTGCAGGTTAGTAAAATTGCATACACAGCGTTGATGTGTAAACAGGGAAAAATTGGGAATTTTTGTGAAATAGTCACACAGAAACCTTAAAGTTATGCATATAATCCAGTTCTCGGAGTAGCATAACTGAGTGTCTCCGTATAGGAACACCTCCTGTGTGACCTTATCATAAATTAAAATACCATTACACCAGCCTGGCTGACATAGCCTTAGATGTCATTCAAAATAAGCCCACCTCTTCCTCACTTCCATAGGTGGTCTGGTACGACATGGACTCATGCTCCTCAGAGAACCAGGCTTATATACATAACTTATACATAGTGTCTCACTGTGAGATAAGTACTGACCCACAGATTGCCAGACAGGCCCGTCTCTCCACTGTGTGGAGTTTGCATGTTCTCCCTGTGTCTGCGTGGGTTTCCTCCAGGTACTTCGGTTTCTTCCCACATGCACTTAATGGTGCTAGGTTAATTGGTCACTCTAAATTGCCCATAGGTGTGAATGTGAGTGTGAATGGTTCAATGTCTCTCTGTGTTGGCCCTGCAACAGGCTGGCGACCTGTACAGGGTGTACCCTGCCTCTCGCCCTATGTGAGCTGGGATAGGCTCCAGCCCTCCCGCGACCCCAAATGGGATAAGCGGTTGAGAATGGATGGATGGATGGATG
>VOQJ01044823.1:0-10036 GCA_015052665.1 Apistogramma diplotaenia | reverse complement strand
ATACAGCAATAAACTCTTTTCCAGGCTACTGTACATGAGCACCATCTAAATTAGTAAGACACCATTTCCTCTCCAGCTTACGGGTTATTTGCTTTAAGCTGCGTGTTTGAGAGTTAAACCACACAATACCATTTGTACAGTTACACCACAGTACATATAAGTAAATATGATATATGTATGGCCAGATTGTCTTTGACTTGCACTTCCTGGTGACATCATGATCTCAGTTAACTACCCAAAATAAACTTATAGAGAAGTCCTGACCAAAGCAGAAGATACAAACCAATAATTAGCAATAACAGGAAGTCCAGTACCCAGACAAGCCTCAGAAATGCTGAAAGAGGCTGTGCTGAAGCCTGGAAAAGCATCACTGAAGAAGAATGCAAAGGTTTTCTGACGTCAGTGAGTCACAGTCTTGATGCAGTTCCTGCAAGCAGAGGAAGTTCATCTGTTTCACTACTTTAGCTCATAAGAAAAATGGGAGGTTTCAAACAAAGCTGCTGTTTTCTGGACTGTGTATCAGATCCAGGTGGAAATAACAGCTGAGATGTTCTTTTATTTATGTTTGTTGTTAATTTGATGTCAGTCTCAAATGTTTTCAGCCTACAGTAAAAATAACTGGCCTCAGTCATCCAGTGCTGTTGGAGCAACTAAAATCAGTAAAATCTTCCGTCTCCCTTTCAGTTCTGGCCTTTCCAGCCTACCTGCTGGGGATCGCTCAGGACGGTCTGTGTCAGAAGCTGACCAGCAGGATTATGGACAGTAAGTGGGGCGGGAAGACCGAATCCATCTCGGTCACCCTGAACACCGAGCAGGCCTGTTTCTCCAGAGACGCCCTGTCCAAAGCTCTGTACGCCCGACTCTTCGACTTCCTCGTCGATGTTAGTGTCCTGCACTCACTGCTTCATTTTCATTCTTTGTTTCCGGTTTATTGACATTTCTCTGTGTGTCAGTGTATTAATAAAGCTATGCAGAAGGACCGGGAGGAGTTCAACATCGGCGTCCTCGACATCTACGGCTTTGAAATCTTCCAGGTGAAAACTTGCTTTACTTCCCGACTTAAACTGTAGTCGTGGAAACCACATAGTTTAGTCTCCATTATCAGTAAACTGTCCCATTTCTTTGTTCCTGCTCATTTTAATGATTTATTATACTCACATTGATAATCGTCACTTTTTTTTAGCAAAATGGTTTTGAGCAGTTCTGCATCAACTTCGTCAATGAGAAGCTGCAGCAGATTTTTATTGAGCTCACTCTGAAGGCTGAGCAGGTAAGTCTTCATCTAAAACATGAACTTTGAGAAGGCTTGCCTCACATTTACAATTATTCTCTTAAATCAGCACTTAGCTATAAACACGAAACATGTGCCGGTTTGAGAAAAGGACTTAAACTGATTTCCAAACGTACTAAAATATCACGCAGCACCTGATTTTGACCTGCACTCATAAAATAAATGGTGAAGCAATATTGTGGTCGTGTCTCTGCAGGAGGAATATGTTCAGGAGGGAATCAAATGGACCCCCATCGAGTATTTTAACAACAAGGTGGTCTGTGACCTCATCGAGTCCAAACTGGTGAGTCGGCCAATCACTGAACGCGACTCAGATTAAATTAAACAGGGCTCATTTCCATTGGATTTTACTGGAGTGACATGAATCATCTTTACATCAGTAAGAACCGCAGCAGATTCAGGCTCGGTGACCAATCAGCTGTAACTGCAGCGCATAAAACTGGACTCAAATGTAAACAAAGGTTGAACCATGAAAGCCGCTTTATTATTTTTACTGTACACTGAATGCAGGAGAATTTATTGAGCAGATTCATTGAGTTGAAAAACTGCACCAAGATCCAGACGAAGATCCACTGGTAGAGGAGAAGAGAGTTACTAGTCTGGTAACTAGTTTCGGTGCGACAGCTGTGGAAGGGGAGCACAAGCTGCATGACGGAGGGTGGAGAAACTCTGTACAACCCACCCGCGACCATGGTGGGAAAACGGCAAACCAGTGTGGTCCATATAATCCCCCCAGTTTACTCTGTCTGAAAGCTCTTTTAGCTCCTCCCCTTTAAGACCACCTGCTCTTTAAGGTAAAGTTTTTCTGATTGGTCACCTTCTGGAAGTCTGTAGAGGGGAAGGCTGTGTGTTTTAAAAACATGTAAGAGCTTAAATCCTCAGGCAGTCCTTACTGATGTAAAAACGATTCGTATCAAACGAGTGAGTGGAAATCCTCGTAGATGTGTTTACTGATGAAATGAGAGACGTTTTTAATCAGGTGTGCCGAGCTTTTATTTAAAGAACAGGCATCTATCAGCATGTGATCTGTAAAAGCCTAACGATAAGTCAGTGTGCCTCGTTTGGCCTCTTGATGATGGCCCCATGATATTACCTATGTACAGGTAAGATTTCTGCTCCTTGCAAGAGCTAAAGTCTCATTTTTGAACACACTATAGATTTTATCAAACCAAATGAAACCAGCTTCATTTTCAGCAAACATCCTCTGATTCGCAGAATCCTCCGGGGATCATGAGCATCCTGGACGACGTGTGCGCCACGATGCACGCTAAAGGAGAGGGGGCGGACCAGACCCTGCTGCAGAAACTGCAGGGCCAGATTGGATCGCACGAACACTTCAGCAGCTGGAACAAAGGATTCATTGTCCACCACTATGCTGGCAAGGTCCTCACCATACCTGTATACCTGTCTGCGTGTTTAATGACCACACGTACCTGTGTTCGCTGACCGTACCTGTGTCTGTGCTCAGGTGTCGTATGATGTCAGCGGGTTCTGCGAGAGGAACAGAGACGTGTTGTTCAGTGATATCATTGAGCTGATGCAGAGCAGCGAATTGTAAGTACAGTGTTGTGTGTGTGTGGAGGGGGGGCTGGTTTAGATGCCATTGAGGGCCACGGTGTGCCAAGACACCTACAGTCTGAGGACATTTTGGTCAGAAATACATGCTGGCTCAGAATGAGCTTGGCTTTGAAAGAGCCAGAGTTACCAGTGAGTTGGTGCATGATAATCACACCATTTTAAATTTACTACAACTCTGCAATGTCAGTTTTATTTATATAGCACATTTCATTGCACATAAACTCAATGTGCACATCAAGAAAGATTAATAACACATTACAAATTACAGTAAGTAACACACTACAATATTACAGAGAAATCCAACAATCAAAACGACCCCTGTGAGCAGCACTTGGTGACAGTGGGAAGAAAAAACTCCTTTTTAACAGGAAGAAACCTCCAGCAGGACCAGGCTCAGGGAGGGGGGGTCATCTGCTGTGATCGGTGACCGGACAAAAGACATGCTGTGGAAGAGAGCCAGAGATTAATAATTACAGATGCTGAGCAGGTCACAAATTTACTGAAACAATAAGCGGAAGAGAATGGATGGAAGGAACCTCCTGTTCCCTTTATCTTCCTATATCAGTGATGAGCCCTGGACTCTCTTTCTAGAGAAGAACTGCTGCGTAAACTACACAGATTTTTAAATAATATCTTAGTATTAATGCAGGAATTGGAGATCAGTGTTCTCTGTGCATCTGGGGCTTTTAAAAAGAAACATTTGGGGCTACGACCCTGAAGGCCCAGGACCAATGTCCCTCATCACAGTTTCAGTCTTCTCCAGCCTAGCATATGTTGCAGAAGTTAAGCTTCAAGCTTTTGTTGTTGAATAACATTATTATTGTTAGTATTCTCAGTCTGATGTTTTCCAGCTAATAGAAACAGTTTAATATGAGCTGCCCTGAGCATTATTCAGCCAGCGGTGCCTCAGTGTGCCTGCTCCTCTCTCAGAGCATCAACTGCTGTTTGAGCTGCAGGCCATTTTGAGATACGGAGCTAAAAATGTGTGTGTGCTTGTGTGATGACCTGGTCTCTGTGGTGCGTTTCTGCACAGTCCCTTCATCAGAGCTCTGTTCCCTGAAAACCTGGAGGCAGAGAAGAAAGGGCGACCCAGCACTGCCAGCAGTAAGATCAAGGTGAGATGGAGGTCAGACCTCCATTAAGAAATAGAGAGAATTAAAATGACACTTAAAAAAACAGTTATTGCCAGGTGTGTTTCTCAGGTGTGTGTCCTGAAACTTCCCCACCCCTTTAGAAACAAGCTAACAGTCTGGTGCAGACCCTGATGAAGTGCACTCCCCACTACATACGCTGCATCAAACCCAATGAAACCAAACGCCCCCGGGACTGGGAGGAGAACCGGGTCAGACACCAGGTGGAGTACCTGGGGCTCCGAGAAAACATCAGAGTCCGCCGAGCTGGATATGCTTACAGACGAGTCTTCAACAAGTTTCTGCTGAGGTCAGAGGTCAAACGTAGTAAGAACATCAGCACCATCCCACTTCCTTAAACATGCTAACTTAGACTGCTGTTCTGCAGGTATGCTATCCTGACCAAGGAGTCCTGGCCTCAATGGAGAGGTGACGAGCGTCTGGGAGTGCTGCACCTCCTCAACTCGGTCAATATGGACCAGGATCAGTTCCAGCTGGGGAAGACCAAAGTCTTCATCAAAGCTCCGGAGTCGGTATGAAAAGTTCAGCAAGTGGTTTAATTCCAATCAGGACCAGCGAGAGTGAGTTTGCCTGAGGTAGAACCTGCACCAGGGGCTGGGTGCTGTGGTTCCCTGTGACCCGCAGTCCCGTCAGCCTGTCAGGGTTGGTAATGGTGGTGTGCTCTTTCCAGCTCTTTCTGTTGGAGGAGATGAGGGAGAGGAAATATAACTGGTATGCTCGCGTCATCCAGAAGGCATGGCGCAAACACATCGCTGTTCGCAAGTATGTAAAGATGAGGGAGGAAGGTAAGACTGCTTTCTAAAGGTTGGTCCAAGAAGTTTGAGTTTGTTTTGACTGACTTTTCATTTCTGCTTCTTCCAGCCTCTGATGTTGTGTTGAACAAAAAGGAGCGCCGCAAAAACAGCATCAACAGGAACTTTATGGGCGACTACATCGGGACCGATAACCATCCTGAGATCAGACAGTTTGTTGGCCGCAGAGAAAGAATCGACTTTGCCGACGTTGTGGTGAAATATGACCGGAGATTCAGGGTATGAAGCCAACCCCAAAGGAAGACCGAAGAACTACTACATAAATCCACTGCCTCACTGTAATGTCCTTTTTTTTCTTTTGCTGTTCCACAGTCCACAAAGCGGGACCTCATCCTGACACCAAAGCTGCTTTACATGATTGGTCGAGAGAAGGTGAAACATGGTCCAGATAAAGGTCAGATCCAGGAGGTTCTCAAGAGGAAGATAGAAATCAACAACATTCAGTCTGTTTCTCTGAGGTACACCGTTTTCGCTGGGGAAAACTATCAATAGAACCAAAAAATAATGGGACCAAGGCCCAGATTAGTACTGTGCACAGGTCCAAAAGGTAGAACTGGAAATGGAACTTGAATCAGCACTAGAACATGGAGATATTAATAGATATCACATATGAGACCATGTTCTAAATATTTGCTTTGTCCTTTAACACCTATCTTCTCTGACTGACCTGTCTGTTAGTACTCTGCAGGACGACTTCTTCATCATCCACGAGGAGGAGTATGACAGTGTTCTTCAGAGTGTCTTTAAAACAGAGTTTCTGAGTCTGCTGGTGAAACGTTATGGGGAGAAAACTCAGAAGAAGCTGCCACTAAAATTCAATAACCTGTGAGTATTAACAACAGACTGCCTACCTGCAGCATAGCTCACTGCAGTACCAACCAGCTGTTCAGACAAACCTCTGATGTGGTCGAGGACTGGATAAAACAATGGACCCAGTCACCATGGTGTCATCCATGGTTTGAAGCCTCTATCATCATTTTCACTGTTGCCATTTTGGTGTTTTGAAATCAGATGCAGCAAGCAAAGAGTTGAGTGAAACTGCAGCATCTGAATATTGGCTCGTGACTTGCCAGTCAACATATCCCAGACACCTTCTTTGTGACACTTCACTCTTTAATCACAGTACAGTATCAAGTCAAACGTCTAGAATAACGATCTTCTCAGTTAGCTATCAGAGGGGGTGCTAATCAGTTTGAGCTGCTTTGGTGTTTGATGATATTAACAACAGGTGCAACAATGAGACAACCTCCAAAACATTGGAATGGTTTTACAGAGCAGCTTATCCACCATCTGATTGGCAACAGTTAATGTGTTGTTTAAAATTTCATATCAGCATTCTTCACATATACAAACTAGCATAGAAAAGCGTTATTATCTTCATACTTTACTTATAACTGAAGTCCAGGCGCCTCCTTTGAAGAACAGCATCAATAACTTGTTTGCTAACTGTTTACTGCAGCTTGCTGTCTAATTCTATTATTCTGCAGCCGAGGAGTCGCTGGGATCAGCAGCGCCCCCTGCCGTGAGGCACGAGCACTGCGTGCAGTTTTATGATCCTCAGCACAACAAACGTTACACACATACAGCTGTTGATTAAAAACACTGAGCATTATTTACACCAGTTACAATATAGAAGTTTAGTTCATATAGTAAAAGTTGGAGGCACGGCCTCACCTGACTGTACGTCACTGGTGTCACTACTGGCAGCATGACGTGATATTTGGACCCTACAGAGGTTCCACAGGTCGTCCAGCTCCTTGTGTTTGGCACATCAATAAATACCATTACTAGAAGGCTTGCTGTGTCTCCCAGCACAGTCTCAGGAGCTTGGAGGAGATTCCAGGAGACAGACAGTTACTCTAGCAGAGCTGGACAGGGCAGTAGAAGGTCCTTAACCCATCGGCAGGACCGGTATCTGCTCCTTTGTAGAAGGAGGAACAAGATGAGCTGCTAGAGCTGCAAAATAATCTCTAGCAGCTACTGGTGTGAATGTCTCTGACCAAACAACTGACTTCATGAGGGTGGCCTGAGGACCCAGTGTCCTCTAGTGGGCCCTGATCTCACTGCCCATCACCATGGAACCTGATTGAAATTTGCCAGAAGTGGCACCCTGTGCTTTTCACAGAGGAGCGCAATAAACATGAAAGCTGTGGAGAACGTTATGCTGCCTGCAACATCTTTCAGCATGAGTGGTTTGGTGGTGGGTCAGTGATGGTCTGCGGAGGCATATCTAATGTCAGACCCTACACTGGTGCAGTGGGTCCTGGGACCCTCCTGGTGCTGACAACACACAGCCTGATGTGTAATACCACTGACTCTATAGCTAATCTCTGACAGCACATCAGTTTCATGCACAGTTTTAGAACTATGCTAAACTGCACTCCCCCATTACATTAAATACAGACAGAAATCAACATTTAAACCCGGGTTTAAAAATGAGCAATATGCTCTCATAGATCTGAGTGTTAATGCCACGTATTTCAGAATGATTAGACCTGACATACTAACCGTCCCTCTCTGCCCTTCGCTCTCCATCCAGTCTGGAGTTTAAGGTGAAGAAGGGTGGCTGGGGCCCTTTCAGCTCCTCAGGATCCAGACAGATCCAGTTCCAGGCGGGTCAAGGTGATGAGGTGGTCCTGAAGCCCAGTGGAAAGGTTCTCCAAGTTTCCATCGGCCCGGGTCTGCCTAAAAACTCCCGTGAGTTGTGAAATGACTTGGTCACCAGCACAACTTCCTGTCTACTCTATCTCACTTCCTGTTTATGTGACACGTAGGACCCACACGGAAGGACAACCGCAAGAGTCGCTACGTGGGAAACCAGGCTCCGCCTTCTAACCGGCAGAGCTCAGGTATCAATGAAAGCATCCTTCAGGAGCCAGTGCTTCTGACAAGACTTCTGGTTTACAAAGTCTTTTGTTTCCATCAGCTCGTCACTCCAGAGGAGGCAGAGCCCTGAAGGAGGGCAGCACCTACTCCAGAGGCTCCATACTGAGGAAGCAGTCCAGCATGGAGCAGCCCACCCTGCCCCGCGTCCAGAACCAACGGCTCCAGGACAGTCGTCCACCTCAAAAACAGGACATGGGATTCATGAATGTTCCCGATCAGGGCGCTGCAGGGTGAGTCTGCTGGGAGTGACCCAGTGTTACCAGCAGAACTGTGGTCAACAGACCAGTAGAAGGAACATCCAGTTTCGTTTTGCTGTCCCTTGGTCCTGCAGGTTGCATCGGCGCCTTTCAAAGGAGGTGAAGCCTCTTCCTGGAACGGGTCGACCCAAACCGAAGCCCCGCACTCCTCAGTGCAGAGCTCTGTATGCCTACGACGCCCAGGACACCGACGAGCTCAGCTTTAATTCTGATGACGTCATCGAGATACTCACTGAAGGTAGCACTGATACCTGTCTGTCACACGCTGTGTGAAGTAAGGCTGTAAAATGAACAGGGCTTGTTTTCAGAGCTGTAGAACCTCTGGAGAACCTGCAGAGGTTCCCCATGCTCACCTCTGTGTTTCTGCAGATCCGTCCGGTTGGTGGTTTGGTCGTTTGCGGGGCAGAGAGGGGATGTTCCCTGGAAACTACGTGGAGAAGATCTAGACCTCATGTCCGGGGGTCAGAGGGACCAACCTGCTGCCTCAGCCGGGGTCAGAGGTCAAAGGAACTTTCAACACATCGGCTGACTGCTGAAGATGCCGTGATAAACACATGTATGTTTCAGTCTCAAGAGCAGCAGCAGCTGCACTGGCCCCGGAGGTGAAAGGTCAGGCTCTGGTGTGCCTACATGCTGATTCCTGGACTCCAAATGTCCCCCTAACCCCGCACACAGGCTGCACGTCCCTGTAAAGCTTGTTCAGTGTCCTTATGTGACTTCAGTCTCTGATCATCTCAGGTCTTTCTTAAATTAAACAATGAAAAGTCGAGGATGGATCGCTGTGTATCTGACAACGTATTCGTCTCTTCATACACTCATGTTTTCATCTTCCAGCTCCAGCCTTTCCAACTTTGTGGCAGGAGGCTGCATTACATCACAGAGCTGATGGTTAACCAGAGTCGAACATAAATGTGAGTAATTAGTTTAGCCAACAAGTATTTCCGGGGCTGCTTTGTTACAGCAAACTGTATTAATCTGAGTCTGTTTATTCCTGGGCTGCTGCAGAGGGAGCACGGTGGCAGATTTAATGCATCTGCAGTGTTTGACAATAACAGACGAGATGAGCAGACACTGAATGTCTCACACAAGCTCTGACCTACAAATAAATGTATTTTATCCTTCTCGTCATGTAGAACGGAAAGATTTTTATCTGAGAGATGAAATAAACTGATGTACACGATTAAAGAGGTCACACGTTGGGCTGTGGTTTCTGTTTGGGTCAGTCAGCATGAATCCGCCAGAAACTCAAGGTTTCAGTGAGTGAACGCTTCAGTCAGCTGATCATTGCACCACGAACACCTCATTTCTTCCCTTCTGAGGTTTTTCTTTCACTTCTTGTTTTTGTTTTGTTTTACTTTTAATATTTTTAATTAGTTGATTTTTTTCTGCAAGACACTACATTACCCAGAGTTCTTTTGTCCAGGAGGGTCGTGCTGCCTTCAAGTACCTTCAGAAATGATTTCCTGCAGAGTCTCCACTTTTTGTTTGAGACCAAAACAAAATCTGAATAATTTGAGATAAAAATCTGATGTTCTGAGGCTGGAAAGTCGCACAGTATGATGGGTTGTAATAAAAGTAACTGCAAGTGCATTTTGATGTTACTGCTTTGCATGTTTATTAAAAAATATCTACGATTTTGATTGTAATCAAAATGATTTCAATATTTTAAGCATTTTATATGAACTCGTCTCACAAATATGAGAAGTTTGCTTTGAGATTTATTACAGTAGAAATCTCTCTGAAAGTGTTGTAAGTAAGTTTAAGGATATTATTCCTTCATCATGCTTTGCAATGCCGTGTGCCAACACAGCGCAGAGTAGCTGCCTAAACTCTGCTCCCAGTGAGGTTGATTATCTCGTTAATAGTTTTACATCCTCACTGCTACAACTTTGGATACTGTGGCTCCTCTGAAAAGGAAAGCCTCAGATCAGAAGTGTCTGACGCCGTGGTTTAACTCTCAAACACGCAGCTTAAAGCAAATAACCCGTAAGCTGGAGAGGAAATGGTGTCTTACTAATTTAGATGTTGCTCATGTAGCCTGGAAAAAAAGCCCTCCATACA
>VOQJ01044818.1:0-13282 GCA_015052665.1 Apistogramma diplotaenia | reverse complement strand
GGCGACAGTGGAAAGGAAAAACTCCCTTTTAACAGGAAGAAACCTCCAGCAGAACCAGGCTCAGGGAGGGGCAGTCAGCTGCCGTGACCGGTTGGGGCTGAGATATATTCTGTGGACATGTAACAGGATAGGTTTAAGTTTTTAAGTAAGATTTATTACAAAGACCAAACAAATGTCAGTATTTTAGAACAATTCTAAAATAATGTGTTTGGAACTGGTGTATGAGAGCAATAAAAAACAAAAAGCCTGTTTATTTCCACGTAAATGGTACCACATTTGTAAGGAAAATGCATTTGTGGGTTGAGCAGCAGGGTTGCAAAATATTTTCTCCCAACTCTGCTGCTCAACCCACAAATGTATTTTCCTTACAAATGTGGCACCATTTAAGAGGAAATAAACAGGCTTTCCAAAGGTTAGAGATTTATCACTAAGAAGCATTATTAGAACAGAGAAATAATTGACCAAACTTATCTTACCTTTTGTTTAAAGTTCATTTTAATGCCGTTTTTGTTTGCTTTAATTTTTTATTTTCAGCTTCCTATTATTTTTCCTTTACAGTGATAACCTTGGTTTGATGATAACATCAGAACTTTCTTTTTTCATTTCATAATTAACACCTTTCATGCATTCTTGGTTTTTGACTATGCATAACATGTCTCCATTCCAGAAAACAGATTACAGTCTTTGAGCCTCGTGAATGTTGAAAAGAAAAATAAATGTTTTTTTTTCCAAAGTGGCAGAGTTGGAGCAGGAGTGATTTCTAGTGTGTGATAATTATATCTGAAGAAGAAAACAAAAAGGCCTCAGGCATCATTGTTAGACTTCTGGAACTTGGTTATAATGTGATCCAGCGCTGGTTAAGCAGATAGGCTGGGTTTGGGTTTATGAGCTTGTCTCAATTTGAGGACTGGGTGGTGGTTCTTTCATGCCGTCCTCTAGCTGTCATCGTCATGCACCCACTCACGCGGAATCCAAATTATAACAGCATGAAGCCATGTGAATGCATGGATTTGTGCTGTGTGTGTGCAAGAGAGGGAGAGAAACAGAGGGTTGGAGAGGGAGAGAGGGAGAGCCTTTTCAACGTGTGTGTCTATATACGAAAGAGAGAAAAGTGAGAGAGATGACGAAAGGTTAAGGCTAAACCACATCTCTAAATTTGGCATGAGCTCAGATCAAAGGACTGCAATGGTGGGGAAAGAAAAGGGAGAAAGCTCCAGAGTCCTCTTCTCCCTTATCTGTCTTTACTATCATTTTCTCTCCTTTAAAATGACTTGCCTCCTTATTTTAGAGTAACCACTCACTGGGCCACATTTATAAATGCACGTTCCCTTTGTTTGGCCCTGGATCCACAGTAAGACAAAGTATTTTCAAACGTGAAAAGAAAAGGCTCAAGCGTGGACAATCTGGCTTCATTTTCAGAAGTTGGAAAAAACTTCTCTGTGTTCCACATATTATAAATGAGTCGTTTTGTATGGCTGTTTTTTTTTTCTAGGCTATAAATTTATGAAGAACAATAATTCCAGCTTCGCCGTGCATAAGGAAAATGTGAGAGTTTCAGAGTGGATGGAGATTTTGTGACAGTGACCTAATACATCAGTATAGATGCATGTGATCATTCAAATTTACCTGGCTCACCTGTCACAGTTTATTATTTTCCTCTTTTTTCTCTCTCTATTATTCTCTCCATCGTCTCTCTTCCCTTCAAACCTTCCTGCCCCATCCCAACTCCCAAATGGTTATGTAATTCATCACGCTCCCACTATCGCTCTTCACCCCTTTTTCTCTTCCTCGCTCTCTTTCTGACTCTCTTTGCAAGGGTGGAACAAATGGATATCAGTCGGACTAATGCTGAGTTAGGCCCCATGTTGCTCTGACAAAGCTATAGCATTACCCCTCTCATTTAACCAGCCCTCATACACACACGCGCGCACACACTTGAAAGGGCACACTTCATCAAAAAATTCTTTCTTTTTTAACACCAAACACAGACACATACACACAATGTGCACATGCACACAAGTCCAGAGCTTTTTTTTTTTTTTTTCATGCATAAGTGACATTTCAGCCACAGAAAAACATCCCCCACAGGGTATCCAGTGCTCGGGGCAGCTGTGGTACTTTTTAACAAACAGTCCTCAGGGTGATTGTGTTAAAGTCTGTCTGCTGTCTGTCAGCTTTCAGAAGGTCTTGGATTGTATTCTTGAGAGACTTGTGCCTTATTTTCATTGTTGTGTTTTGGTAATATCATATGGTAAATGGTAATGTACTCTTCCTAATATAGCACTTTCCAACATGCATTCATACCAGTCGATTAATAGATGACCTGTTCTACCAGCTCATCTGGGGCAAGAAACCTCAACAGTAATAAGAAAAATAATAATATATCACGTAGGCATTAAGTAACACTAGCACTGACTAGATAGCTTCATTAGGCACAAAAATAATACCAAAAAGCAGGTTGTATATATAAAATGCATATATAGTACAACCTGCCTTCTTCTGGATGTATTTTTGTGCAACTTAGAACATGATGAAATGGCACCTGTAATGCGAAGCAGCCATGCTCTCAACTATGCAAAAGTCAAATCTGTAATACAATTGAAACAAGTGAGTTTTATAAAGATTTGCCACCCATTCAGATGCATTAGCTTTGGAGACCACAGCTATGTTTTGTACCAGCTGCAGAAACAGTATATTTCAGCTTTAGCGTTGTGCATTTTAAGATGGGGTCTTTGTGGACTGACTCGCTTTTGGAGCTATTAAATAAAACTGACTGTTGGGCACTTCCATTTTGGCTCCATTTTTCAGTCTATAAGGTTGCTGCTTGTTACAGACCTTTTCCCCAGTCCTTTTTCCATGTCTCTTGGGCATGGTTTCACCCTCAGCTGGCACACTTTGTTCACATAGACTATAACACCAACCTGCAGTATATAAACCCCAGCTTTTCCACCCATTCTTTGCCAAATCGTCTCTCAGCTACTGCAGAAGACAAATCAGGTTCCCTGAGCATTTTCTCTAGTTTGTGTGTTTTTGACCTACCTCGGTTTACCACATTTTCCTCTCCCTGCGCTTCAGACCTACTCCATGTGCCAGCTAGACTTTGTGAAACCCTGCCTGCCTGCCTGTCTTCTTTGCCTACCAGCCCACTCACCAATTCCACGGTCTCACTCTGGCCTGACACAACATCCACCTGGGTTTCCAAGTCTTTGGATTCTCTTTGTTTCACAAGTGTTTTGACTCCGTTTCCATGCTGCATTTGCTTCCCTAGTTCTGTATTAAACCATAACATTCAACCACTTTAATGACATGTATTTGTGACGTCAGAGAGAATTTTTGAGCGAGTCCGTGATCTCAGATTTTATATCACTGACGGTCATGTTGCCATAACCAGCAGAAAATATAACAATAACGGGATTCATCTCGAACATCCCGTCCTGCGCCGCTTGTCTTGGTTTACGCGTAAAAAATTGTCCTTCTCTAAAATGTTACAAACACAGGGGGAGGCACCCCACGCACAGAAACACTTACACACTCTCTCACACACATTACAGCACAATAAAGCATTAGTAGGAGTCTTGTACTTCAATCAGCCAATTAACCTGGAGCAGAGCAGAACAAAACATTTGGCATTTGCCAATAGGGCAGCAACCTTCCAGTGATAATTACTCTTTGAGAGAGCAAACACACACACACACACACGCACACACAGTATGGCATTCATCATATGTCACGTTAGAGACAATGGTGGCTATACTTCCAGATTAATCAATTATTTATCCTCGTCCACACATGAACAATCCTGGATCGACGTGTCCACGCGTGAACACGCACGTGAGGATTTCCACGCAACAACAGAGCGACTGTTGTTCAAGGTTGACAACGGAGCGCAGACTATATGAATGGTGTGATTCTGAGCGACGCCTCAGGGCACCGGAATACTTCACGAAATAGATGGCCTACACACATTCTTCAATAAAGGCAGGGTAATGCACACACACATGAATGAGCCCAACATCATGTGTACAATTGAGACATTTTTCCTTGAGAGAGAGCGAGTGCCTTGGTTTTGAAATGTCAAGATAAAATGCTGTGACAGTGGTGGAAGAAAACATCAGAGAATGTTTGAAAGAGAGAAAAGAGAAAGACAGGGAGGCCTGCAAAAGCCCATGTATATTTGATTGAGAAAGGAAATGCAGGGAGATGAAAAAGGAAAATGAGGAAAAGGGAAAAAAGATGATGGAGAGTTACAGTAAATTGGCAAGGCTGCTTCTGAAAGCACGCTCTAGGGGAGAGGGAGGGGGAAAATAGAGTGAACATCAGCTCAGGCTTCTTTGCAGTGCCGAATAAGGCGACACAATAACAGCACAGAGATGAATCAATATGTCAATTATGTGGCATTAGTCACTGCAAAATAGGCTACTCATATTTCAGCAGTTCACATTTACTTCTTCATTGCTCCCAACATCTATATTTGGTTGTTGCTTCTGTTTAGATTTTAAATTTAACCACAGCATGGTGGGAAGTCTAATAATCACACTCAGTAACATTAAAGCTGCCACAGGAAACTTCCCACGTTAGAAGCTTCAAATGGCAGCAGGATGTATACCTGATGATTTGACTGAATGTTCCTGCTTAAAATTATTCAGCGTAGCGACTGAAATAAACACAGTTCATTACTTGCAGCCTTATTAAGCACATGGCAGCTAGAGGGAAATAAATCCTGTTAGAGGGAAACTCGGAGGACAAAAACACTCAAGATCTTTTTGATCGTCACTCACTGGGGCTTAAGAGCAATAAACATTTGTGGCCTCTTTAAAATAATTATGAAAAAATGTGAATTTCTGTGAAAACACGGCCCCTCCCCTCAGTAGAAGCTGGACATGTGTAAAGCAGCAAACTTGGAGAATCACCTGAAGAGTGAGAAAGAGTCTGCTGCCTTCACTGCTTCGTAAAAAAGGGAATTATAAGGCTGTCTTCAGGAAGTAGAGGTGGGCAATTTCCAGAGTGAAAAAGTAATAAATGACGTGAAATGAAAGTCGAGTTTTCAGGTATGTGTATTTTATTTGAATATTTATTTTTCCGACAGCTTTGTGTTTGTGCTCTTAAACACGAACATTTCGACTTTCAGCTGCTTACGTTTTCAAAACGGGTTTGTTACTCAAGTTTTAACAAGTTTGAGTCACTGATTATTTCACCTCATTGCGTGCCTCCGCTACATCAAGCCCAAATTGGGGGAACAAAAACACATAAAAGACAATCTTATCGGCGTAGCCATCATCGCTGCTTATCGAATACAACCAATGCAAAAGATGTCACGACGAGTGCAGAGCAAAGGCATGCCTGTGACGGAGATACAGGTCTGTCAGATTTGCACAAAATTAGCTGGTGGAAATATTCTTCAAAGAGCGACTTTATATTTTGATTTATTTATTATACTTTAAGATCATTTCAGAGCCTGTTCCCACTTGAGTAAAGACAAGCACAGAAGTATCTGTGCTTTAAGTTATACATTTAACTAGCATTTTTTTGGGGGGGAGGGTTATATATAATTTTGCTAATTAAGTAGTCTGCCTAACAAAGAATTCAGCACTGTAAACAACACGTGAAAGCAGCAGCTGAGCAGTGCATCAAAGTGGTGCATTTTCTCGCTCTGGAGTTGAGAGTTGTGACAGATTGGTACTGTATAAAGAGCATGCGTATTCCCGTGCAGCCTAGGGACACACCCATCTGATATTTGCATCAAATATCTGTGACAGTGAGTCAATCCATGCTCAAATCCATTCAGTTCAGTTCTATATTGTTGCATTTACTTCGCCGTGTAACAGCAGCAGCTAGCAGCCGAGCTAATGAAGCAAGAGGAGACAGCAGCAGTTTGGGGGGATTTCACTGCTACGCAAGAAGCTTCTGTTTATTTGTTAAAGTGACTAAAAAGATTTCTCTCTGTAGACTCCCAATATGTTCAGTCAGAGAGCCACTACATAAGATAGAAGCTAGAAGGACACTGGTTTGGTTTAACACTTGTTGGGAAGCTTTAATTATACTTATGGTAACACAACGTGTTGTCTTCAACTCCAGATCGTCTGCAGCTCCTCACGCGACGTGTGAGAGGAGGAAAAAGGAGAAAGACAAACTACTGTGAGCGTGACTGAAAGCAGCAGCAGCTGTGACTCTCACCTTGAACCAAACGAGACAAGTGCAAATAAATAAGATGTGTAACACTAGTGCACTTCAACTGCACACGAATAAATACAAACAACTCGATGTTCATATTCTTGCTTTACTTTTTAATACGCAAAGTTAGGAAAGCCATTCACGCCGAGCCTGATGTTGATGATTTCCAGTCTCTTCGTCACAGATTACAGCTTGTTCGTTTAATATCGTACCAGTAACACTGGAATCCGTACTGGCAGGTACCCACAGCCAAAGTACTGGACTGGAGGTGGAAAAATCTAGATCGGTGCATCCCTCCTGGAGACGCGGCATTGTAAGTATTCCCGGGTGTGACAAATTTCTGAGCCAACAACATCTCCATAAACCGACACTGGGGAAGCAGCTGTGTTCTGCCTCTTTGTCACCAACACCACCGCTCATTATGTGCAAATTTTGAATCAGATTTGTTCATTTAAAAAAAATACAAGCTGATAATTTGACTAAAAATAAATGAAGATTCTACATTGTTAGCTCTTCTACAGTGTATGTACTGTAGCTGTGGGGAAAGTAACCCAATCAGTACCATCCCAAGCTTCAGGAGCAAAGCTTAGGGAATAGATCACTAATTTAAGTTGAAACAAAAAAGGAAAACTAATTCCTTGTATTTATCACAGGTTAGTGAATATTTTATATCAATAACAATCTGAGATGTCAAGTGGAGGTCTGAGAAACTGCAGGTGAGTTTAACCTTTTCTTGGACGTCAACGAAGGTGTGATATCTTTACTAGAGCTACTGCTCATTTAAAAACAAACATCCAGAAATGGAGCTAAACTAAGACCAGGTACATTTAAAGTGCTCAGAGAAAAAAGCATCCACGATTTTGTCTCATTCTCAGATGCCAACAAAACAAAACAAAACAAAAAAACAGTCACTTTCAGCAGATGAAGGATGACGAGCAACAGAAGAAGAAGAATAGTTTCGCCTCATTATCACTGGGGTACTTTTCTTTTTCTTTTTTTTCTCCAAAGACAAAACTCTTGCACATTGCTGATTCAAACCACGTCCACTTTAAAATGGCTTGTAATGTTATCTAAAAACAGAAATCAGCCATGAGAATGGCTCCAACTCTCATGATTATTTAATGTCACCTCAGTACAACAACAGCCGGTTCTTAAAACCACACACACACAAATGCAAGGTGACATTACGCTGTGCTTTAATCTTAATTATTCACCTTCTCATTACATTTGAATGAGGCAGTGTGGCAACTGGAGGCACTTTCCACGGGTTTCTAGCAGTTAAGCAACAGAGTGCTCAAGGCTGCGCGTCTGTGTGAGCGTTTCATTAGGCCAGGAGGGAGGCCGGGTCACATCAGTCCGATTTTAAATCAAACAGACACCACAGTAACAGGGACTGGATGAAGACAGCCTTCTGTTGCCCTGTACAATGCAAATGAGCCCACAAAAGGGGAAAAAATAGAAGACGACGAGACAGGACAGGGGAAGAAAAAAATGAGCGAAGAAGCGGAAGATGTGTGGTTGCATGTCTGACTCTGTGAGGACCAACTCGAGTTTTAAGTGTTGGGGGCGAGGACACTTTTTGGAAACGGAGCCCACTCTGATCGCACGGCAGTAGAGATCGTTTCAGGGTCCACGTTAAAATTGGGTTTACCTTTGGGGTTTGAGAGTCGGGGTTAGGCATTCGGTTGTGACAGTTGGGGTTAGCGTAAAAGGGGTTGGGGGCTGCATTGTGCCAACGAGGGTCCTCGCAATGATAGAAGCAGAAACGTGTGTGTGGGCAGGAAGGGATGGGGGCACAGCTGGGTTTGAGGCAATGTGAGGGGGTGGAAATTCATTTGTGTGTTTGCAGCATGTCAGAAAGACAGAAACAGAGAAGTGGAGCGGCAGAAAACAGCGAAGAATGCAGCTGCACTTTAGAGCCTTTTGTTCATAAATCTGCACCGTCACTCGCGCAGATCTGCACACGCGCGCACACACACGTATGCAAACAGACACTCGCGCACACACACTCCAAAAAAAAGGTGCACACCACTGAAAGACAGGCCTAGTGACCTGGCGAAGAGGTCCTTTCTCTGTTGCTTAGCAACCAGGCTGAGCCCTAGAGTTGAGTCTACACACACCGCCCCATTTTATCTGACTGACGGCGTCAGCAGCAAACCAGAGATGATCCAAAAAGATTCCTGCAAAGGAATGCCAGTTTGACAGCGGGCCGGCAGTTTCACATCAACAGGCGGAGCGCCGGGAAATTCCTCCATCTTGGATGATCACCAGTACACAAAAGCACAGACGGAGACACAGAAATCATCATTCAAGCCTCAGCTTGCCTGAATAAATTGAAATCTAAAGATAATGTTCTGCGCCTGGATGGCTCTCTAAGGACTTTGGCTGATGCTGCACTCATCCAGGCAGCAGCTGAGCCAAAAATAAAGTTCACCTCTACTTGTAATAAGGAGTTGGGAGTTTTGTTTTGTTTTTTTTAAACAGCAAGTGTTCCAAAAATGGCTGCCAAACCTCAATCAGCTACATTTACTAAATTAAAGAAGAAAGGATGAGGCAAATGCTATGACGTAATAGCATTTTAGCTGTCTGGCTGATTTGTCTACTCATGCTTCATTCATTATGGTAGGATAAATCATTCATCGGTGTATGTGATTGAAATTAACTGTGGCTCTTGCTCCATTTAAGCTGAGAGACTCCACCTGTGCAGTGCCACTGTTCCATTAGCATCATGCAATCTTCATTATTGTGGGCTTCGGGTGCTAAGTTTTATTGAGTGCATGACTCAATGAGACTGTGACAGACTGGTGACCTGTGCAGGGTGCACCCGGCCTCATGATCACTGTAAGCTGGGAAAGGCTACACCCCTCCTCCACTGTTAAGAACATGGAAGGATGGATGATTGCATCACATGTGATCTTCCTGTTTCACTTACAGTCAGGAAGCACTACTGAAGATCCACCCCACACTCTCACTACGTCTTTCCTGCCTTGATTGGGTGACTTTGCAGTAAAGACCAAAATGATTTGCATGTGGGGTTATTTTCTAGTCGATGTAATCAAAGTCATCACAAGTCCACTCAGTTCTAAGAAACTGAGACCGGCCCGGTACCCAGAGTTACTCCGGTCCAAATGCCTGTCAGTTTAATCAGGTCGACAGTGTCTTGTTTTACAGCCGCAGCACTCAGGTCATCTCAGACATCACAGGCAGTGCAGGAGATAATCGTGAGAGGCAAAAAAATTTTTAAAAAGTGTTTTGTTGTGGACAGGTTGAAGAAGTAAGAGGAAACAGAGTGCAAGCTGTCTGGTGCTGTTTTCGCTCTGTTATACAAATTATGTTCGACCTAAGGAGGGCCTGAGAGCAAATACTCGGGTTTATTTGGGTCAGGGCCGGCTCTGCTTGCATCACCTTGGGATCAGCGCTGGACTATTTGTTTTCACAGCCACAGTTTCACCAATGTTTCTTTCAATCAGCAGCTTAGACTGGGTAGTAAGGCTGTGTTTAATTATGCAAATTTTACATGACAAAAACAACAACCTTGCCATATTGTAATATCATTGCTATAGAAACATTTCAACAACGAGACGTGCCGATGATTGACAGCCAGAGCCGGCCTCTGATGATGATTTAGCAAAAAGGGAGTTACTTCAACATCCTCAAAGAAAGCTTTGCAAAATATGCAAATATAAATATGTTGTTTCCACTAAAAGTGGCAACAACAAATTTGTTTCAGTACTTGAGGGGAAAAATGCCAATTAAAACTGTGGAAAAGAAATGCTCGAAGCAACTGGTTAAACAGCTCAAAGAAACCTCCAGCAGAACCAGCCTGGCTGTAAGCTGCATCACCGGTGAAACGGGAGGGTGGGGGGGGTTAATCACTGGAATAATCATTATTGCAGATTTCCTTAAAATACAGTGATGCAACTTTAAGAATTCAAATTATGATCTGAGTTAATGTCAACCAAAGCTTCAAAATCCAATTAAAAACAAACTTGAAGCTGGAAAATTAACCGTTTTCCAGCATGTTTACTGTCATTTTTTTGTAAATTGTGATGACAACTGGAGGACAAGAGTTTCGAGGATCACCTAACTTTCAAGTCTTAAAAACATTATTTAAAGTAGTTGGTGACAATAATGAGTCATACAGTTGTCTAGACTGAAATTAAGCCCTTTGAACTTAAGTTTATTTGCAAAGATAACACCAACTCATAACTCCAAAAACAGCAAACATCACATCATTCATTAGTTTCTTTGCATCCTAATCTCATCACTTACCACTAAACACCAAATAATAACCTTCAAACTGACGAAAACTATGGGAACCCTCCTAGTCTCCAAAACGGTCTCTGGGGTCAAACCATTTATAGAAACGACTTTTTAACATCAGTTTAAGAAGTTAATTGTGTTTCAGTCTCTGGCAGTGACTCTGTTACTCCAACAGACAGCAGCCCAAAACAAGGCGGTGATAAGCAGACTGGCACCTGATATAATCTGCGTTTCAAAGAGCAGAGGCCACTGGGGCATGAAGTGGCCACATCAGTGAAATGCAAAGCCTTCCTCAGAAGGATAAAAGTCACTTTTTGGTGGAGCAGAGGTCATTAATGCTGCATCTGCAACAACATGATACAAACACACCAAATGCTAAAACAGACTGCTTTCAGATCAGTTTAAGATGTTTGAACTTGATCCGAGTGACTCGACTTTGGTGTTTTCCTGACTTTCCACGCAGAGCCTTTATCAGGTCAAGCACTCAGCACTGTGCTTTATGACTAAAGACCAGAAAAACATGTGAAGCATTAAACACCATGTTCACATTACGACTTCAATTGTGTCGTAGCCTTTTTAATATCTAGATTTCAGAGGCACGCTTTCATTTCCACCGCGGACATGTATGCATCTGCGTCAGCCACATCACAAATCTGACTTACATGCATTTGTTTTTCCGAGCTACAAACAAATGAGGCCCTCCTGCAGACTAGGAGGAGGTGGTAACGTAGGTGAAGATGTTTGTCAGGAGGAAAATAACTGCTGCGCTTTTCGCTGTTTATTTACAATACTAGATATTGCAGCAGGGTTCATTTCAAAGTAGGCAACAAGGAGCAACATCTCACAGCCTTCTGATACAGATCATTTTTATAAAGAATGGGCAAACATTTTACCTGAAATGCTTGACAATTTTTTTAATTGGACATAAAAATATACATTTTTAAATTACATAAATAAATATTTGTAGAAAATAAATAGGGTGTGTACATATTAAGGGTGCAGTAGGCAAACACAATAAAAAAAAGCCTTCTGCAGCACTTCCCTGCCATCAGAGGAGAACAAGCATGTGTACACGCTTCACAGGCCTAAAAATATCAGTGTCAGTGCTGACATGTGGCTTCAAATCCCGCTCTCCCAGGAGGAAGTCGTCCGCTGAGCCCATTGCGCCACTGCATCTTACTTCCTACACTGACTTTTCTCACACTTATACATACGAATACAGCATATAGTACTGCTTATTTTATCTGGCCTGAGGAGGCCTGTGACTGCCTCAAATCACTGGCCAGATTTTCTAAAACCTGAACATGGAGCCTAGAGGAAGTCCTAAAGACCAGTTCCTTTTCACATTGTGCAAGTCACAAAATGCTGAATGGATACAAACTTCCCAATAAGCTAATGCCATAAACATGTAGCCTATCCCAACTTTGAATATTATATTACAGAACTAATAAAAGCGGCTTTAAATCCTGTCTGAATGAGCATCATGGGCACTTTCCCCCCTTTGTTCAGGTTTGATATGTTTTTTTTTATTTGGGGGGGGGGGGGTTCTATAAAAACTTGCAACAGCAGCTTTACTGGGTTGTAGGTCATATCATGCACGTATTAACGCACCACAAGTCTGAATGCATTAAATCAGATAACGGACAGGCTTCCACAGCCCTGCAGTCCTGCTGTCTGCACATGCCTTCATTGCATTCTTTGAAACCAGTCATTTGGACAAATGCAATAACATAAAGAGAAAAAAAAAGAAACTCACCTGCCAGGCTGTAATTAAAACAACAACAACAAAACCTGGTACTTTATTTATGCACTATGTGAGTACTTTAAAGTGCGACTTTAACTTTTGTGGGGTTTTCTGAGTAACGCCACAAGGCTGAAGTCTCTGTATGACAGAATGTCGTCTTTTTAACCAATAGTCAAGCTCCCAGCAGCCTTTTAGGTTAAACATGTGTTACTATGGCGATTATTTTGGTCTACCTTGGATCATGGATCATTTAACATGGCTGACTCTGTAAACACGCTGCATCTTTTGCACTTAAAGAACAGAGAATTTGCTAAAATCTACTGCACTTCTACAATCTCTTGAAAATAAATACTAAATTGAAAATAAAATGCAGAATATATAAATAAAATATGAAAAATATATAAATAGATTGCAATTATAAATAAATACATTATGAACTAAATGAACAATAAATACACAGATAAATAAATAGAAAGGTAATGCCAGTTATCACAACTAATGACACTAGAGAGAAAAAAAGACCAAGTTATATAAATTTGCTCACTTTTTAGTGTTGTCATCCTGACAGATCCTGCACACGCACTCAAAAGCTTTGGTGTCCCTACCTAATTCTACACCCCTGATTTCAGTCAGCTGGCCCACTGCAGTCTGATTTTCAGACTAAATCAGAATTATTCAGGTTGACACAGTAAATACTGGTTATACTGGTTATACTGGTGACGCTGTGGAGTTTGTGTTGTGGATCGTGCAGGTACCACCGTGCAGCAAATCTGTGTTAATTACCCTGCGGTCGTGTCCCGGTGTTTTACATGCGGTGTGGCTGCCAGAAGCAAATAAAATTGCCGGGACTTTTTCCCTACTGGGTCAGTTTTTTTCCCCCTGGTCTGAACATATCTGTCCCTCTAGTTGTTCCATTTCTTTGTTCAGTCCCTCGTGTCTATTCCAATAGTTTCAGCCAACTCCCCACAGGAATTTGCCAGCATTTGTGATTCCTTATACTGATGCTCTGATTATTATTAGGGCCCGAGCACGGAACGCGTGCGAAGGCCCTATTGTATTTCCTCCGTTTATTTTTTTTTTTTTTTTTTTTTTTTTTTTTTTTTT
>VOQJ01044808.1:0-11334 GCA_015052665.1 Apistogramma diplotaenia | reverse complement strand
GCAGAGATGAGTTTGAATAATCAAAGCTGCTGATGCTGAGATTCATTCACTGAATCCAACATTTATACAACCTGATACTTTTACTTTATTACTCTGAGTACATTTCAGAGCCTCTACTTTTTTACTTTTACTTAAGTAATGAAGTTGAACCAGTACTTCAACTTTTACCAAAGTATATTTTAACAGAAGTACTTGTACTTCTACTTAAGTACAGAATGTCAGTACTTTTGCCACCTCTGCTGCTGTGTTGTAGCAAGTCAGCCAGCATGGTTGCAGTCGTCCCTTTGGCACAAACAGTACGCAAGCTCATCCCACAAATGTTCAGTGGGGAGAGACGGAGATTGGCTGTGTGCAGTCTTTTTCCTGATTGTCTGGGTAGACAAATCTGTTGAAGACCACATACTCAGCTCTGCTTCTCAACCCACAAATGCATTTTTCTTACAATTAAGGGGAAATAAACAGGTTTTCCAATAATATGATTTATTGCCATTGTGAGACAGTAGTGCTAACCACCACATATATATATATATAGGGCAGCACGGTGGCATGATGGTTAGTACTACTGCCTCACAGAGAATAACATCTAGATTCCACCTCGGCTGGGACCTCCCTCTGTGTGGAGTTTGCATGTTCTCCCCGTGTCTGCATGGGTTTCCTCCGGGTACTCCAGTTTCCTCCCACAGTCCAAAGACATGCACTTAATTGGTCACTCGAAATTGCCCATAAGTTTACTTACACTCATCACTGACATGAATTTGGGGCTTTTAGTGATTGCTCTGATTTATTATTTCTTTCTCTTTTTCAAGGTAAAATGATTGTACAGCACATCTTTAATGACTAACAAGCAAGTTGTACACAACTGGATTTTCCAAGTATTTTTTTTACTTAGATTTTCTCCAATCCACACAGGCTCAAAAGTACACATAAAGGCAGAAATGTGAATGTATGGATATATTCGAGCCTGTATGTATACTTTTGACAGTGTGGATTAGAGAAAATCAAAAATAAATTCAAACTTGTGCAGCCAATGTTTGTTTTTTAAAGTCATTAAAGATGTGTGCTGTCCAATCATTCCACTGGAACTGAGGATTTGTTTTTGGCTCTTTGTAAAACATATTCTTTTTGTCCTCCTTCTGTTAATAAAGAAAAAAAAAGTTCCCCTACCAGTAATGATGACTCATGAATTGGAGGCAAGGGGGCAATAAGATTTATTTAAGCGCTGCAGAAAATAGGTCAGGAAGAGGCTGGGGGAGGGAAAGATGACTACATTTTGAAAGATCAGTTTAGTTATTAAAAAAATACAGACTGGACACAGAACAGCAAGTAGATATAAAGTAGTCAAAATTCAAATCACTGCAGTCTTACCTTCACACTTAGCTTTCTTTCTGTCTGTTGGATTATATGCACTATACTGCACTGATACAGTTTACATAAGCTGCATTTTCTCATACCAGCAGCCCAAACACACTAAAGCCACTTATTCATTGCAGAAACAATCCGAGGGCCCGCTGCAGTTCTAGTGAGCGTTTCATCAGGTGCCTCTTCCACGTGTTACAGTAAATTGCTCTGCAATGCCGTTTCTTGCCTTGTAATCATACAAATTTGAATTACAAGGTAGGCCCATTAAATCTTATTGTGGTCTTCTTCTCCATTAGTCGCTTTTGAACATAACACACCAACACAAGGGACGAAAGGGCTCAAAGAGAGAGAGAGGCTTCAAACTTCAAAAATAGTAGGTAATTGAAAAGTCATATACTAAATTACTCCAGATGGCATTCAGTCCACCCAGAGAACAAGCCCTGGAAACCCAAACCCAAACTGTAAACGTGCCGACTGGCAGGGATCACAGTACCGTAAATATTCTAAAAAGGGGGGATCGCAATTGTAAAACGGTCTAAACTGCTTTCAATTTAATAATTTTGCTTTCTGCAAGAACAAAATCAACAACTTTATGACAGCTCCATATAAAAAAAATATTTTTAACAGTAAAAAAAGGTTATTATACGTGGTGTGTGGATGTTACCCATCAGAGTCAGTTACAGAAAATACAACAGGTGTGTTTTTTGACAGAGCTACTGTTCAGACGTGATGAGAACAAAATAATGTGTAGTACAGTTTCTTTTCACATGCAGCATCTTGTGAATGCAGTTCTTGTTACTGTTGCTCTCCTCACAAGCGAGGTAGTTGGACACCACCTTTGGGTTGTAAGCTGCAGGCAGTGGGGTGCCTTGGTGCTCTTAATTTTTAAGGTAGTTGTATGATATAACTATTTAGTATGTTTAGTTCTTTAGTGCAACATCATCCTCTTACTTTTATTATAGACCTACATGTAGACCTTTGTATTTACAGCTGGTCAGAGGTTTACATGCGCTCAGCATGATCATGAATGAATGTCATGGTGATTTTGGGATTTCTTTGAATTGTTCTTTTTCCAATCTGGAAGGATGTAATGACTAAAAAAGAAGAATTGGCTGTATAAGTTTGAATTTATTTATGATTTTCTCTAATCCACACAGTGTCAAAAGTATACATGCAGTCTCAAATATAGCCATACGCTCACTTAAATCTTTTAATAAGTAGTGCTGAAGGTTCAATAGTGCCTTTTAACTTGACAAGACCAAAGCCCAATAACTTCTCATTGATGATCCTGACTGAGTACAACTGGTAGATTCTCTTTGTCAGCATAAAAAGGATTTGTTTGACAGCACTCATTGTAAAAGTCCAGGGAACTCAGTGAAGATCTAAGTAGCAGAACTGTAGATTTAAGTTGGGAAGGTCGCTTTGAGCTACAGATTCTTGGCAACTTGGCAAGAAACATAGTATAACCAAGTATTATGTTTAAACTGCACACTAAGCAAAGCTAAATTGAGGCTACAATATTTAAATGTAAAATGAGGTAGGGTAAAGTCTTCTAAATAAACGTCTGGATTCCACACGTCCACCCTAAAGCTCTGAAGCCGCCGCAGGAATGTCCCTGCGCATCTATTCACAGCATTAAGGTGAGCCCCTCCGGGAGGTTCTGTACGTGGCAGCGCCTACAACCAGTCTCTGTACTGTTCATAACCCCTGGGTAGCAAGTGGATTTGCGTCTATAGTCCAGAACGTGACTGTTCTGTTTAAAAGCTCCGAGATTCAAGGTAAGATGACATTAAGTGCTGTGTCGAATTAGCTTGCGCGTTAAATGCTGTGCAGGATTACATCACGCCTGAGTCCGTGAGCTCGCGTGCCTCCCGAACATGCTGGGATGGTTGTCAGTAGTGAGTCCAACAGGCTTCTGTTGGTTTTGGGTGTTTTTTTAGGGCTCCAGATTACAGAGACTGGTTCCGATATGTTAGATAAAAGAAAACGGTCATGCACCGAGGTCCGTGTTTCCGTCCGGTCTGTTTAGGCTGCCTTGTACTGCGAGACACAGCTGAGTTACAATGTTTCTCAGCGGACGGAGGAAAGTTTTGAAAGTTTGCGCGAAAGTTTGTGAGCGAGCATCTTGTCATGCGTGTATGGCATTTCAAGTTTCATACACACGCTCTTTAAAGCAGAACCTTTTTTTTTCGACACATTGAATGTAAATCTGTTCAGCACAGTACGAACTGCTGGACGTTTACGGGACACGCACCAAAGACAGCAAAAAAAAAAAAAGAAGAAGTAATTTCTAGAAACTGTTCTCTCGGGCTGACGTCATTCGTCCTGTTCCTCTCCCTCTGGAAATGATGATCTGCCGACTCGGTGTCAGTGGAAGAGTGAGCTTAGCTCATCTTTACTTAATTTGTGTGTCACGCAAACACGTAAACAGATTAAGATGAAAGCCTGTTATCAGTTATACGGACGGATAGTCCCGCCTAACGGGAACATTGTTTCTGTGTTGTGCACCGCGAACCAAATATATCTAACGATTCCTTTTTAGCAATTATGCCAAAAATAACAATCTAAAAAGAATCAGAAAGCAGTGATCATTATACAAAATATTAGTTTACTAAAATATAAGACGAATAAAAAAATAAAATTAAAATTATTAAAGACATTAAAGAACGTGTAACTATCACTTATTTATAACCGTCTTTGAAAATGACTGGGAACATATTATCAAATCAATTATTTTTACTTTAGTTATCAGAATAAACCAGGAAATCCTACTGACTGCCGTGTTGCTTAAAAGTTAGTTACAGATCAGACTTTCCTTGATATTCTAGCATCATTTTCTCTTTAGGTTGACTGAATTCACTGTGGCTGATCAACAGCCTTGTGTTCACTGGGTTCAAAAGATTATGTCTTATATTAATAGCTCCAAAAGAAGTCTTTGTTCTCCCTAAGCAAATGGCAGAGTTCCACTGAACTTAGTTCATTTGCAGAGGGTTGTACGCCTGGTAGGTAAATAAGGGCTTTATACATAACACAATGCAAATAATTGTCTGTGGCAGCTATTGGCTCGTGCATAAATAGGAGGCAACAAACAAAGGGCTTCCATACATCTGCCAGCTGTAATAAGGTTGGAAGGCAGGTGACACTCTGGCTCTTCTTTTATAAAAGAAGCTGCAGCCTTTGTCCTCAGTATGTTTGTCTGTAAAAACAATGAAGGAATGCAAAGTAACTGCCTGGTTAATTTTACTTTTACTTCCGTATTTTTGGCTTTAGCATTATTTATATACTGTACTGCTAAAGGGAGTATTTTGTGTCACTTTCTCACTTTCACTATCAGAGTAGGGAGCTATGTCATATTTCCATTGATGGGAAACTAGAAAATTGCTGTACAGCTATAAATGCTGTACTTCGTTGCCTGCCTCATGTGACGTCTAGGGGAAGTGAAAGTCAAATGGGAGTGGCTTGAGATCAACCTGAATGAAGGGGTTGCTCGAAAAAATTGTGGTTTCATTGAACACTATGTTGTCAGTAAAGATCTTAAAAACCATAAATTGTAACCAGTTTAAGTTGAGTGTAGTGGTGTTAAGCAGGAAAATCTCCTGTTCTGCCCACTGTGTAATTTAAAGTGCACAGAGAAACAACAATCACCAGTTTGAATCTGGAATTTCTTTTCATCGCTGGAGGAGAGTTCTGTGCCTCTTAGGCCGACAGCCATTGATTGCCTGGGCACGTCCACATTTTGCAGATGTAGTGCATGCACTTGGGTGAATCTTGTGCACCTTGTTATATGCATCATGTGGAATATATGTGTCTGTGTGTGGGCAGTCCATTCAGTCCTGTTTACTGACTAGTATCAGTAGTTAAACTATCTGTTAAGCATCAGCCGTTTGCTTTTCTTCTTAGTGCACCAGACTGGAAGCATTTGGCAAGTAGCAGGCATTTTTTTTCTCTTCAGATTGCAGCTTTCTGGCATGCAACGTACTTTTTTTTTTGTTTACATGCGAAGAAGACTGCCTTTGCTCCCAACTAGGTTCATTAAAATGCTGGAATTTTGTCTTTGCAGTCAAAATCTACTCAGAAATTAATTTCTTTTGTGACCTTCCACCTCTTCCCGCCTCGTCCCGAACTCAAACTATTCAAACTATTGTGTCACAGAAATGGTCATGTAGGGGTCGGTGATCTGAAAGTTGAATTTTCTTGAATACAAAAACATCATGTGCTCATGAGCTTAGCTCAGTCTGTGAACATAGACGGTGGGTTGTGATTGTACCACAAAAGATCACCATATGGTCTTTTGGCTAGATTGTTCACCCATGCTGTCATGCAGCATGTGTCTAGATTAGATTGCTGTAAAATCTCAGCCAAAAGTTTTGGCTGAGGTGTTTAGCTGCAGTAATGAAATACTGCATCATTGCTTCAGACAGCTCTGTCCTCTTTGCATCAGCCCAAGTACATAAGTGCTTTGACTTTGCCTTCTTTGCAGATGTTTTATCTTTGCATGATAAAATATCTGCAAATACCCTTAAAACTCAAATGTATGTGTTCTCCCCAGCCAGACAGCTGTTGCTCAAGTAGCCAGGTTTTTTTTTCTGTTTAGGTTTTGTCAAGTGAGGTCCAGTAGAAAGAACAACAAGAAGACCAAAGATGTTGGATGTTTCACTCTCAGTGTAAATGTTTGCTCCTAATAGGAATGCCTGCCCCACTGCAGACCTTGAATCCTGATGTCTTTGCCAAAGACTGTGCTGCTTTGGTGTCTTATCTCCCTCACAGGGCTGCGCCTCCATGTAAAACAGCTAATGTTTGGACAAACCTAACAAATTGGCAGAGGCACTTTTAAGTGGTGTCAAAGACCCGCCTTGGTCTGAGGTGCATGCACGCAATTTTGGCCCATGTACAAAGTGCAGCTGTTCATACCTGCCCCCTCAGGACGCATCGCATCACATTCTGTCCTCTCCCCGTGCTTTTATTTTGTAGAAATCCCAGAAAGCTCTTGTAACAGAGCTCTTTTTCAGGAATGTGACATGGGTGTTACAGCCTGCAGAAACAGGCCAGACTCTGTTTGAGCTTAGCAGTGATACTGGCTGTAAATTACAAGGTGATGTTTGAGACTTTGGTGATGGTCAGCTAGCCAGTGTTTAAGTCAGCTTTATAATGCTCAAAGGGAATACACAAGAAGCAGAATTATTACTGCAAAGGATATTTTTAGAGCTATATCTAGTAAGAATCTTGGCAGCACACACAGTTTATATTGAAGAGCGTGTTCAGCCAATATGCACGTGTCAGCTGAGCAGCCACAAGGTTCATGTTTTTTGTGTGTTTTTGTTAATGATGTCACTTGCATGCAAATGTATTTATTGTGCATAAACACACGTTTGTTCCATATTGGAGCTTTATTTCACTTTAATTTAGCACACAATTTGTCTTACTTAGGACTGTTCTACAGCTGTGCTACATGCAGGAGGACGCAGGAGGCTTTTTAAAATTGGTTTAGAAAAATTTTAAATCCCAAAATAAACAGTGTGACTAAATATGTGTTGCTTCGTGAATTGTGGTCCAGTTATGTTTTTTGATCATACGTGCTATAAAGTTACACCCTCTGTGGTACATTCCAGTGTAGCAGCTATAATTGGAAATGTTAAACCAGCAGATGAAGGGGAAAAATCTCTGCCAAAATCTTTCTTTTTTTTTTTACTCGTTACAATTTGCACTGACTTGTATTACGTGTTAAAGAAATTTCACAGCCCCTCTCGAGCCGTGCCGGCTGTAGATTAGCATGTGGCACGTCCGTGTCGGATGTTTACCCCACGGACAGAATCAGTATGTCACGGATGGGCCACAGTCTACCTGTGATTGTGTTTATCTTCACAAAGGCCTGACACTGTCAGTGGCAGACAGATGTGGTGCATAAGCGCTGACATTTTCCTGTCATTTTCCTGTAAATTTATTATGCTTGTTCCTTTGGGACACTATATCACTGTGTTATTGCCACAGTCGCTGCACTTTGTCAGAAGGTGCAAACCAAATTTAACAAAGAAAGTTACACTAGTAGTTGGATTACATTAGTGCAAGAGCTCATGTACAAAATGAATGGAGTTTCTGGTTGTCATGGTGAATTTCAGAGCAGATTGACCCGAGTGAATTAGACAGAAAAATATGAAAGTATTCTGTAAGACAATTTTTGTCCCTTATTATTCTTTCTCAATGAGAACTGGGAACAATAGACTGTAGTGACTCATAGGAAACAGGCTGGAAAATTTGAGAATCGTTTGGCAATCTAATTTAGCCTGGAAACATGGAGTCAGTGAACAAACTGCTGACTTAGTGTAACACAAACTGAAAAGTTGAAACTGTTTATAGGCTTACAATTTGTGTTAAAGGGAGGAATAGTTTTTTTAAACACTTTGTTCCTAGATCAATAAAGACAGCAAAGGGTAAAAATCTCTCCATGTGCTTTTTACTGTTCAGCATTACTAGTTTATGTTCCATTCCCCTCTGACATGACGTGACGTGATGTGATGTGATTGTCGTTGCAGGTTACTGAACAAAGCAGAATGAGCAGGTTCCTGCTTTTTATCTGCTCGGTCCTGCTGTGCTGCTGCTGGACCACACGGGCGGAGATCTTCACATCCATTGGTAGGTTTACAGGTCGGGAGGGCAGGCTGTCCACTAATCACAGGGTTGGTGGTTTGAGCGCTGCCTCCTTCACATATTGAAGTGTCCTTGGGACAAGACACTTTAAACCAAATTGTTCCTAATGACATCTTTGCGATCACGTTGTGTCTACTTTTTACACGCCTGTTGAACAACGGGATGTATTATGTGGAGGGCGGGAAGGCAGGCGTCCAGGCAGTGTGAAGTGTCCACTCAATAACTCAAGAACCGTTCAGCCTACATTTACCAAACTTCATGGTTAGATAGGTTATGACCAAAGCCAGGTTGGGATCATATATGGGGTCACTGGGGTCAAGGTAACATGGTTAAATCTTAAATCTTCATGCACACGTCACATCATCTAAGAAATGGTATGAAGGAGTTTCATTAAACCTTGCATGATTATTCTCCATATCAAAACATGCAGAGATCAACTCCTGGAGGTCAAAATAAAGTCAAGGTCACATCATCATCTCGTAAATCAGAGATGAATAAGCCCCCAGGTTTATTATTTTGGAAGGCATCAAAATAATATTTAGAAACAGTGACACATTTTATAAATATGTTCCATGAAAGGTCGAGCGAGCCAAGAGAAAATCAAACATTAACTCTGTTCTGAGTTGTGAACTTTAATAGTTTACTGCCGTCTGCCAGCAAGTGTTTGGAATTATTTGGGACTCATTTACGTGACACATGGACATTCATTCAGTCAGTTCCCCAAAATCCTCAGGGTCAAGATCTCAGTGACACTTTGGATTCAAAACAACTTGATTGAAGGCCTGCCCATCTATTGGCTGTGTATTAGTTTTAATCATTGACCCTTTGACCACAAAACGAGGATCCTGAGTCCGTCAGAAATGCACATCTGTACTTTTGTTATAAAAATGTGTTAAATGGAGGATGTGGTCAGAAGAGTAGTAAGTCTGATTTTATTAAGTTGTGGTACATGGATTTTTCTTTCTTTGAAATCAGTGTTCAGCTATTCGACATGATTTCCGTTGAACGTTTGAATCTCTCGAACAGCTTTAAAAGAAAAAAAGGATAAACTTTTCTGCAGTTTTCTTGCTTTGTTTGAGTGGCTTTGCCGATTTATTGATCTACTGTTCTGTTGCTTTAATGCACTTAGCTGGTCAGATATGATGTTTTATGCAAAAACAAAGCAAGCTTGTCCTCCTCTTTCTTTTTTTTAAACCTCCGAGCAATCCCATGAAGATGTTTACTAAGCACACTACACTCCATCTATCTCTTCCAAGGCTCATGAGTGCCTAACTGTAATTTGACGAGTAATTCTATACTATTAAAGCCCCGCAGTTTGTGGCTGAGGGTTTATTTTCAGCCTGGGGGAGGGGGTGGGGTGGGAGGAGGTGGTGTGTTGCCAGAAATAGATTTTTATTGGCTTTTAAAACAAAGCACAACAGAAAAACTAACATTTATTGTCAGAAATTAACTGGTGCTTTCTAATATTTTTACTGACCCCTCAGCCCACTTTGGCAACCCTTATTCAGCTATTCTTACTTACACACACACACACACACACAGCACTGTATTTTATGCAGTCTGAGCACTCTGTCTCTCTCATCTACATGTGTGGCAAATATTTATTTACCAGTTAACTTAACATGCACATGTAGACTCACAGAGAGGTCTCTAGACCTTCTCTTCATGAGGCTGAACACATACAGTAACCAGTGTGCCACCCCTAACGTTGCTGTGCTTTAAGTGTTGCATGATGGAGTTTTAATGTGAAATTGGTTGTTTTGTCTCAGAAATGCTAATCCTGCAAATGACCTGAAATCGCAGGGATAAACGAGCTGATGTTGACTTTATCCTCAGTGAAGCCTCTAATTTATCTTCATATCGCTGTGTGTGTGTCTACAGGCCAAATGACAGACCTGATCTACACAGAGAAGGAGCTGGTTCAGTCTCTGAGGGAGTACATCAAAGCAGAGGAGTCAAAGCTGGCTGCTGTCAAAAGGTACTCGATAACCTCGCTGCCTATTAGTCCCTCAGCTCTCTTTCTCATGTTTAAAGGATCAGTTGATATGCAGTGTGATGCAATTGTGTCCAATCGCTTTCTAATGTGTTTAGTAGAATCACCTTCTGTATGTTTCTCAGCTGGGCCAGTAAGCTTGATGCCGTGACCAGAGTGTCCACCGCTGACCCAGAGGGCTACCTTGCTCACCCAGTGAACGCTTATAAACTGATGAAGAGGCTCAACACAGAGTGGTCTCAGCTGGAGAGCCTGGTACTTCAGAACCCTGCTGATGGTAAGGAAATGCATCCAGAACAGTATTTTACTAAAGGAGGGCTTATTGAGTGTGCCATGATTTAGCTTTGTTTTCTGTGTGTTTGAAGTTGTATGTTGGCCTTTATTCATCCCTAACCAGCAGAATTTTGTGTATTTTTACTATGATGCAATGTGCATATAATATCTGAACAGGAGCTTTTACTAAATTTCTATCAATCTTCTCAGTCTTCTATCTGAAAAAAGCAAGTAGCATAATATAAAATCCATAAAGGATGTGAGCAGCGTGATTACAGCTTTGACTGGAGCACATGTGTGCTGTGCTGCTATGTCCAAATGCGCTGCTCGCCAAACAGCCAGATCAAGGGCAGAGCCTGTCATGTTTTAGCTGCAGCTGTTCCTCATATCTGCATATTTTGGCCATGTGTGTGTGTGTATGTGTGTCTTTGTGTTTGTGCACTTGGACCTTAAAGTGTGTACGTGTTTAGACATGGGACCATATCTGTGTAAGGCAGATAAACTCAGCATGAGTGTATACAATTTTGTAACCGTGTCTCGCATGGTTGTGATGCTATTGTGTGGTACAGTCCGTACCATATCAGGAACTGATATGATGGCAAAATGTGGCGCATACATGCTTGTGCAAACACAAACACTAACTCACAATGTGAAAACACATTCTAGCTATGTCATCACAGCTGGTGCTTCTAGAGCGATGATAATGTTGCTATTTGCTGTTGCTAATATTAACATTTTAGCTCTAATAGTAGCTTTAAAGAATCTTGTCAATTCCTTCACTCTCCTGCATGAAAATGAAAGCAGCGTGTTGTTAATGACCTAAACTGTAGTACTGTAATATGCAAATGTTCCTTTTGCTACATACAGTTGGCCTGTATATGCAAAGACTTTCTTACTTTTTGTCCAGGATTTGTCTCCAACATGTCCGTGCACAGACAATATTTCCCAGATCAGGAAGATGAAAAGGGTGCGGCCAAGGCACTGATGCGCCTGCAGGACACATACCAACTGGATTCTGAAGCCTTCTCCAAAGGAAAGCTGCCAGGTGAGCAACAAGTGTGCGT
>VOQJ01044806.1:26906-38973 GCA_015052665.1 Apistogramma diplotaenia | reverse complement strand
AGTTGAGGCATCTGACTAGAAAGCCTCCTAGATACCTCCATAGATCAGGTATTCTGAGAATGTCCTGCCAGGAAGAGGCCTCGGGGCAACCCCAAGTCATGCTGGAGAGATTATATCTTTCGGCTGGCCTGTGAACAACTTGGTGTAACCCCCCCCCCCCCCCATTTGCTGGGGGGGGAAAGGATATTTACCGGACAGCTGTGAGGTAATTGTGAAGTTGTGAGCACTACTTAGTGACTTCTGAGCAGGACGCGCTGCCTCACTCGGAGTCACGCAAAATGACGCACAAACACTGTCACAGTGTAGAAAGACGCTTCTCTGACTAGTGTTACCTTTTTCTCTCTTTCACTGGTGAAGCAAAAGACCAGATTGCCGTGTTTCACACCAGTCCTGTGAGCGATATGTTTTCACAGAGGGGAGGAGGGGGTGTCAAAATGACACACAGGACTTAAATGTGTAACGTAGGAAACACTCAAACAGCTGACTTTTATTTTGGTTTGACTTGAGAAGTCTCTCCCCACCAGAACTGTGGCTTTGCATTTTGTTAAAGAAGCAGAGACGTTACTGAAGAATTTAAGATACGTAGTACCACAGGATGTCTTCACATACCTGGAAGTGCAAGTTTAGGAAATGGTGAGCGGTTCTTTTGATCTTTATCAGAAGATTTATGCAATTTCTTGCCCTTTGCTGTGCCAAATGTTAAAAAAAAAAGAAGAAATCCACCATATGGTAGTGCTAAAGTATGTAAATAGAGGTTTACTTAATCTCAGAGCTAATGGTGGGTGAGAGGCTAGGGAGGCTGTGGTTATACACTTAATGGAAAACCTGCACTGCTTTGTGCTGTAGTAATGGGAGGAGATTATCTTGCCATGCAGAAGGACCGGATGAATGCTCCTCCACAAATTGCTTGCAGCCTCTCCCTCCTTCCCACCAATCTCTTCCTCACTTATTCTAGATGTTTATTATTCATATTATACTCATGAGCAATGTGGATGCTTTAATCACGCTGACACGGAGGCTGAAGCATGCGTGGCAGCTGAGCGGCTTTTGTTCATGGATTTTTGTTTGCTATCATTTTTTTTTCTCTCACTCTCTCTTTTTATTGTTTTAGTCTGTCATTGAAGTAGTATTTTTACATGTGGTATCACTGAGTAATATTTTGATTTCGTGCATCTCCCTCTGTCATTATTCTTTATCAAAGTTCACTTTTTTCTTTTGGATCTCACTTTGCTTGTTTTCTTTGGATGCCGCTCGCTGTTCTTCACTTTTGTCAGCTCATGGACAATGTCACTGTGTTAAATATCCAGACGGGCAGCCTAATGTTTACCCCCACGAAAGATCAATATCTCAGCACCATTGTCCAGACGTCATTCTTCAAGCACAATTGATTGCATTTCTTCCTCACAGCAGGAGAGGACATGGTAAACCAGACAAATCCATGACACTGTGACTGAAGAACAGTGTAGACTGAGCCACTGCCTGTCGAATGTACTCATTACCTCACTCGCCTCATTGTTGATCTGCCGTTGTGATGTTGTCACTTTCTTTTTTTTAAAGTGTAGAGTCAAAATTTGAGTTGTTACAGTAATTTTGACAAAAACTCTTTGGATGGAAATCACTCAAACTCGTACCTATAGTTTTGTCAGTCCACAAGTATTTGGACAATGACACACTTTTTGTAATTCTGCCTCAGTACATCACAGTGGGTTTTTACATGAAACAATCAACCTGTGACTTTAAGCTTTAATTCATGTTGATGCATGCTCCTTGTTTTTCAGAGGCTCAAAAGTAATTGGACACACTAATATTTTTTTTTTATATAAAATACTTGTTTTTTGATAAACACTGAGACAGCAGACCTCACCTGACCATGAAAATTGCTTGTCAGTCAATTCTTTTGAACCACTGTAAATGCTGTAATTCATTTGTTAAGCCCCTTGAATTAAAGCTGAAAGTCTGGCCTTCTTGGATGATGCCTACTAGGAACAGTTACACAAGTGAATAAAACTAATATCAGACATTTAACAGCCAGATAACATTCAGAGATTCTTGAAATAATGTAGAGCAGATTATTCTGATTATTTTGCAACCATTAAGAATGTAAGAATCATGGATGTTGTCTTTGATAGGAAGATGTTACTATGAAAAATAATGGTTGTGGTTATTCCAGAGTGGCAGAAACTGTGTTTCTGGGTTTAGCTGTTTAATGTTTTGGATGGATGATTTCATTGCTCAGAGCACAGCAAACAAAATGAGCAAATCTTAGTCTGCTGTAGAGTAGTGTGTTAAGAAAAAAACACAAATCCTGAAGTTATTTGGTTACTTTAAAAAGTAAAAATAGTATGATCTACAGTAAAACAAATGTTAACATTGTTAATAAAAATTGAAAAGAAAATTAAAGAAAAAGAGTTAAATGAGATTGTCCAAAAAATAGCAAATAGTCATGCAAATGGTATTAATAAATAGCATGCACACTATAAATCTGAGACACATCAGCAGGAAGGCTTGATACAGGAATGTGTGACTATGTGTGGAAACGTGTGCACTGACAGGTGTGTTCATCTAGAGGAGCTGTTGTCGAGGTTTATAGATAACAGTAGGAATGATTTCCTGAAGCATTCTTTAAGGCAGCAGGGTTGGATGAGTCTGAGTTAGAATAAGCTCAGCTGCCTCTGTAGTGTGGAGTGGAGTGATGGGTGACCAGATCAGCGCTTCCTCAGAAGGCAGAGTCTGCTTATCCCCTTCTTATACACAGCATCACCGCTGGCCCTTCAGTCTGTCATTTAAGTGAACGCCCAAGTACCTGTAGCTGTCCGCTGTTTCAGCCTCCTCACCCATGATATTAATGGGCTTAGTCAAAGGTTTTTATTTTTCCTCTGGGAGTCAACCACCATCTTCTGCATCTTGCTGACATTCAGGAAGAGCTCCTCACCACCTGTACTCCGACTCCTGCTGTACACCAAAACACTGCAGTGTACCTCAGGGTACCTCTGCAGGTGCCATGTTTCACTGTTATGCTGGAACTTTGAGGTGTACAGAGTAAACAGGAATGGAGGCAAGACTGTCCATTGTGGTGCCCTAGTATTTTTAACCACCACATCAGACAGGGTGCCCCCCAGCCATACAACTAAATAGCCTAAATACACAGTGACTACAAAAGCCGACAACCTTGTTCCTCTATTTTTTCCAAACCCCAAATAAGTCCAACATTTTAAAGGGACACACTGACTTATTTTTGTTGGTTGGGTCTAAAAAAATATTAGGTACAACCTTAGAAAACAAACAAACAAAAAGCTAAACAAACCAAACAAGTGAATTCCCTAAAATAATAACAAGGACATGAACTCATAATATACCACTTGGATAATTTTGTGAAACTAACCCGGCTTCAGTATACCAGAAATCTGTATTTCACTTTTAATCATCCATGACCATAGCCTGCTGTAAGAGCCCCCCTGGTGAACTACAGTGTAAAGCCACATGGAGAGGTGTCTGAGAGTTTTGGAGGTCAGCTGTGAGCACTCTGATACTGTAGCTGCCACTGTGGGTGGAGTGAAATTGCGCACCTATACATTTTCATTTTCACCAGACGGATGAGTAGCTGTGTAGAAACCAACACCATGAAGACTTTGCGCCCGTGTGACCTGAACTCAGGCAGATGTTTACTTTAGGAGAATCAATTTCAAGCCACTTGAAGCATGTGGCGCATGTCTAAAACACCTATTTAAAAATAGATCATCTTGGCCTCAGTACAGTGAGAAATCATTCATCTCATTTCAACTCATTTAGCCGACATGTTCCTTTTGCAAATTAATGAATAAACAGCGTAATGGTTTGTTAACGCAATATTGATGTGGCAATCCCGATCGTAATGACATACCCGCAGTAAATCTGTTTGTGAATGGATGAGCTCACACGCCCACATGTGTTTACCACTCTTCTTCTCCCAGATGACCATTAATATAATTGAATTGGCTTGATATTGATCATCTGTTACTTTTTAACAATGCAAAGTTACATTAATGTTTATATCTACCCACTGAATACAGCTTAGACCAGAATTTACTACACATGTTAGTAATTATGGGACAGCTATAAGTCAGTAAATCTGGTTAGTTAAAAAATCACCAATAAATTACTTGGTTTAGGTTAAGGAAAGGAGCAGAGTTAAGCTGAAACTACAGGATTCTTGTCTTGGTTACAAGAAGACACACGCTGTTAAGGTTAGAAAAGGGTCAGAAGTGAAGGCTCATTCTCATCTGCATCAGTGATGCCATTCTTCTCCACTATGCAAACTTTATAGCTCTATAACCGCAGTAACCCACATCATTATTGTTGGCACAGTTTTTGTTGCCAGTAGAGGGAATCACAGTGAAATGGCATGCAATCATAGACTGTATATAAAGGATGAATGTAGCCACCCCATTATCACCCACTGATTAGTGCATCCTTGCTTTTTGAAGCCAGGCATCAGATGCAAAGTGCGGATCTAAATGACAAACCAAGAACACAGTGTGCTCATGTGGCAGTAACTTGTCAATCAAACTAAATCATGACCTGCTTTGTTGTTTACTTTGATTAAAATTGGAGCATAATTTACAAAATTAACTTGTGCAGCAGGCTCACACAAAAGTGCTCTGTGGCACAATCTTCACTGTGGTAAATGATTGAGAAACTGGGGGGTGAAGGCAACTGTGGGGCTTCGGCTCAGGGGATTTCACAGGATCTTTGCTGCTTGATTGTTTCATTGCAGAATGGTTCACTCGGAAAGGCTCCACCCTGAGGTGGAAAGCAGCCCAACAACTCCACCTGAGTGTAGCTAACAAATGAGAGGAAGAGAGGAACAGAAGGGAAACAAACCCAAGACCAGTCCCACCAAACTATAACACAGTGAAGCTGTAATTCCATGAGGAAGGTTTTTGCTAAGATCATAAATCCAATAAGCGGTCGAGTGAGTTGGACTTCATTTTGCAACCACATGTCCTCTGGTGGCCATTACAAAGATTTATGGCTAAGACTCTTAAATGCTGGCTTCACTTTTCAGATCTGACGTTATGTCTCTCCCTTATATACAGTCCATGTTTATAATGTACATCTTTAACAAACAGGGATATTTAAGGGCAAAAAGCCTCTATTTCCCCTGATTGCAACAGAAGAAGCTCTGTTATAGACAAATGGATTAATGTTTATAAAATGTTTTTCTAGTCTTACTGACCACTCAAAGCTCTTTAGACTGAAGCTGAATTTGTAGCCATACAGCACTTTCTATGCACCAGGAAGAGAATCCGTGGAAAACTCAAGAGGACATGGTAACTGTTCCCCAGCAGGGATTCAAACCATGAACCTTTTTGCTGTGACCAGTCCACCACTGTCCCAGCTTGGGTCTATGGTTCTCTCATTTTTCTCAGAGAGACTGAATCATTTTCCATCTTTGCTCAAAGCCTCGTGTTTTATTGAAATTGGCTGCATTTCCTACAAATCCTAATGCTGCTCATGGTGATATTTTTTATTTTTTTCCTTCAATTATTCTCTTGATTAAAAACCACATCGGGAAGTTTGATAACCAGTCAGTCTGAAGATGATGTACTACAGTAACGTGGCAACAACAGACCATACATGTACAGTACAACATTGTTATTGGACCAAAAATTTCACATTTTCAGCTTTTTTGACTTCCACCTAAAAGTCATTGATTTACTAAGTCTAAGCTACTTCCTAAGTTTGGATGACAGCCAGGTTTAAGTACATACTAAACCTCTTATAAAATAGGATTTAAGGGATGTAAAACTGTGTAAAACACACTGTCACGACAAATAAAACGTACTATATATATGTGTGTGTGTGTGTGTGTCAAGTTTAGCGTTTCCTAATGTTAAGAAGACATCTAATATTTAAAACTTGTTTACACAGTCATAGTCATATTCTTCTGCATCCTCTCAACCTTGTGTTCATCGCTGATATCCATCAGTCGCACATAAATCCACTGCTACTGATGCGTTGTTGTCTTTGATTCATTTTATTACTGTGGCAGGTGGCAGCCGTTACTATCAGCTCTGCTCGAATTGGACACATGCAGACAAACACAAGCACGCACTCGTATGCTCGCCTGATATTGGCTGCAGTCATAGCCCACACAAAGTAATCTGGTAGTGTAATTTAATGGTTGGCAGTGTGTTTTGTTGAGCTCGGTCAACATGTTGAATTTAATTTCCTTTTCTCTGCCATTCAGCTAGTGCGTGCCCCCCACCCACCCCTTTATTTTTTTCCCCACCCAAACTAATGTTTCCCATTGTGTGCATTCAGTGTTTTCACACCCATTTTCCTCCCTCGTGTGCTGCTTATACATATCTGGGTCTCTTATTGTTTGTCTTTGCTGGTTCTGGCTCATATTTTTCTGTATGTCTGATTGTCTCCCCCATCCCATGTCTTGTTCTTCTTCTCTGTCACTTTCTCTCTCTCTCTGTCAAAACCCCACAAACACCTCTCCCTCCCTCCCAAGCCTGCCTTTTTGCCTGGATTTCTCCCCACTGCCGAGAAAGTGAGTGACAGTACTATATGCACAGTCTGAAAACGACTGATGTGGATTTTAAGCACATACGTCACAAGTAAAGGGGAAGGGGAGAGAGGGAAGGGAGAGCAAACGATGAACAGAGACAAGGGGAGAGAGAGAGGGAGAGAGAGAGAGGGAGAGAGCGAGTACAGAAGGATATATTGACTCAAAGCTGGTCTGCATGCTCCACAGAGTGTGAGAGACAGAGGATGTGAGAGCAGGCAAGATGGAGTGCTGGCACAGATGAAGACTGTCCCTGGGTATGTTTTTTGAGGGTGGCTACGATTGTGAATGTGTGTATGAGTGTCTGGAAGTGTCCGTGTGCACATGTGCTCGCATGTGCGTGTCTCAGTATGTAGGAAGGGTGCGAGCGGATGAGTTTTCAAGCAACATGCTGCAAGTGAACATTTAAACGCGGGTTCCCAGGCAGTGAATTTAGGTGTTGTTACGTAAGAGCGGCATGAGTGACTGAATGAGCGTAGTTATTGAGGATGGGGACAGGCAGTTTGGGGTCTTTATGTGTGTTGAGGGTCTGAATAAAATGTGTGTAAGGGAGTGGTAATGCACTGTATGGTCAGGAATGTGGGATGCTCTCAGAGATGCAAGTTCAAAACTGAGTTCAGTCTTATGGATGTGTATTAAAATCTAACCTCATATGCATGCATGTGATTATGTTTATGAAGGGTCTTCAGCAATGCTGATGAACAGAAAGTAAAAGAAAACATTTGAGTCTGTTTTTCTTTGTTTCTCTTGCTCATTTTTGCATGACTTGCATAAATGACACAAATTGAGTCTTTTGTGTGTGTAGATACAAAAGCTCATTATGAAAGAAAAATTAATTTCCAATTCGACATTCCTGCAAAGTATCATTGAAGCTCAAGCTCAATTCAGAGACCTGAAACAACCAATCAATTTTTGTATGTGCAAATCGATGGAAGAATAATCAGTAACAATTTTCAAAACTGATTAAGTCGTTTGTTATGCAAAAATGTCTTTGACCCTCCATTTTTCCACCAGTTTCTGCTTCTTCTGCCGTTCATGAACTATGTTTGAGTTATGGACCCCCTGGTCAGCCCAGCTGTGAATAACAATGTGGCCATAAGAATATATTTTTGTTAATTAGTGCCCCTCTGTGTCAACAGAAACAAGTCTTTCAGGTTTTTACATTCAGGTTTGAACATTTAGCCAGAGCAAAAGTGCCATCAGCACATCCAGTCTGGTTTGTGGAAATATCTGTCCGATATTGGTCAGGCTGATCTCTTGGAACTTGGACATTGTTTTGCACTTTTAATTAACAGAAAACTTATCCACAATGAAAATCGCTTCACCGCTCTCATATGTGAGTTTTTGATTTAAGGACACGGGGCTCCAACAAGAAGTGAATCAGAGCGACTCAGCCAAACACTAACGAGCAAAACCCCATTATTTGTAGGTCTTCGCCAAACACAAACTGCACAGACATTAAGGAGCAGAGGTCAGCAGCTGAACCTAACAAGCTGCGACATGATGGACATGTGAAACATATATGGCGATGACGAATGGCACGCATCCTCACATGACCTGCCGCGGCGACGCTGTTGACAGTGACTCAGTCGTGCTCGTTCATGGAGTGCATCTGTATATTTTTGGTAACGACTAAGCCAGTTTATTTGAATGAAGTTATTTTTATCTTTGATATTTCAATCTGGGACAGCAGCAGTAAACAAAAAGAAAATGTCCTCTATCTATCTGAAGTTGTTGTCTTTTTTTTTCTTTTTTTTTCTATGACCAATAAAATCTAACTAGCTCTTGAAATATTAAAGACGCAGCAGCACTGTGGGAGTACATGAGATAGCACATCTTCAGTATTTCTTAATTACTGCTCGGAAAATAGGAAATTAGAGCATTTGGCTTAATGATGATGAAGTCTAGAAACAGTTATTATGCTTCATTTAGGTACAAATATGCTAAGGACTGAGAAAGGCTTCAAGTAGTGTTATGTAAATATTGCTCTGGGGAATTGCAGATGAGGGAGAGAAGAGTGAAAAGCGGGAGATAAGGAATGGATTAGAGTACAGATACACGAGTGACATCACTTGTTCATACTTTACATGTGAATATTCATTCAGAGCACAGACCTGGTGCTGACACAGTGTGTGAGTCATGCTTGAAGTGCCAAAGGTTCTGGCAAATTCTATTTTGGCTTTTGACAAGTCAGGATTGCATCAGTGGATGAAAACAGTAGCATGTTTTTTTTGGGGGGGTTTTTTGCAGGATGTCGTAGATGTGTCATAAGATGAACACTTGTGATTGGAATTTCACTTCCCAGTTCCATATGCAAATAAACACATGGAAATATATTGTTGATTTTAACCGGTGGGAGGCAGCAACGTGCTCCCCGGACACAACACTCCAGAAAATTAAAAGCAGAACTTAAAAGAATAACCGGATGTGTCCACTCATGTACAAGGGCTCAGGTGAGCAAGCGGTCCTTCAATGTGGTGTGGGACACATATCTCATGGGAAGAGTTTGTCTTTAATGTCTTTCTGCCAGACCGATTCTGAAAGTTGTGGTAAATTCTTTAGTAAAGGCAGGTTTAAATCCCAGGATTTATATTTTTGCTACATCTACCCAGGCAGTTTTATTGCCTAAGCACAACCAAACTTTCCTGAGAAGTGAAAATAACAAAAGATGTAAAATATATAAGAAAATAAGAGAAAGCTTTTAAAGACAAACCACTTCTGGCAGAAAGCCCTGAAGGCAAACCTTTCCCCTGCACACTGCTAAAAGAACGTGGCCGTGTGCAGCCCGGACCACCTCAGGATGTGGAGTGAGTGATCTCAGAGATCTGAGAGGGCTCACGTCTCAGTGCAACCTAGATGCATCTCAGGGGGATTCATACCTTTGATTGGAGGTATCCACTTGTGATGTGTTCATCCAAAGTGAATGTTAATGGAGGGCCAGGACGGTCTTTGAGAGTAACTGACCCCCTGCAGAGTGAAGTGTTGCAGAGTCATGGGAGGCTGATTGTGTTTTTTTTTTGTAATTATCTTTGTCTTTCTCATTTTTCATCCACTTCACCTCTCCATTTTCATCCCACAGCCCCGTCTGACAGTCCACATGAGTGTCTCCAAGCCCCCACCGCCACCCTCGACCTCCCACCTGGCCATCCCCCCTTCCTCTGCCTCCACCCCTTCCTCGTCCGCCACCTCCCCCTCGGCGACGCCTCACTCCATTGCCGCGCCCCCGCCCTCGCCAGTCAAAATCTCTATGCAGGAGCACTTTGCCATTAATGTGTGCCCAGGGCCCATCCTCCCCATTCCACAGATCTCAGACTTCTTCCCACGTTTTCACGACTACCCCTGCACGCCTCCACCTCCCAGGGAGAAGAAGATCCTGAAAGAGGAGACTTTCAATGGGGAGACGGGTGGAGGATACAAGGATGGCGAGAGAAGGGGGGAGAATGAAGGAGACAAGGAGGAGCTGATCGACTCTGATGACGATGACAGTGAGTTTTGCGATGGAGAAAGTTGTGCTCAAAGTTCAAAGTCAGGCGTTGTCATTCATGTGTAAACGACTAAGCACCGCAGCATAAAAACAACACTGTTTCACGCAGCTTAGAGTGGAACATCATCTTGTTTTACTTGATTTGAGCTTCTGCTTTTTCCCCCTCAGAAGCACAGCATATGCTTGCAGAGTAATTGTGGAGTGAAGCATTTTGTGTTTGTGTGTTTGTCACTCCCACTTTATGTGACACAGCGGCTCTAATGATTTATTACACAGCGCTGCAATACCGGGGACTCTGGTTTCTGTTCTTTCCCAAACAGTAATCAAACAAGACAGATCAATTCATATTAGGCACCGTCGTATTTTGAAGAGCCCATCTGCTACAAATATGACTCAGAGCTTTTGAGTGTGTGTTTGACTGAACGTGTTTGTGCTTTTTACTGACAGTAATTGCTGTGTTTTGTGTTGTTGTTGTTTTTTTTTTAGCCTACCTGGGTACGCTGGAGTTCAGCCTGCTCTTTGATCAAGAGAACAACTGTCTGCATTGTACCATTCACAAGGCAAAGGTACATGCAATTTCAAAATCTTCTTTCTAAACAGGCTGTCTGTCTGCATGTGTGCCGTTGCATAATCCTCCTTGAAGGCCCAGTGAAAATAATTCTCCTGTAATGCTTTTACGTTTGCAGAAGACGTCAGACTGCTGTCTCTCAACCTTTGTAGAGAAACAAATTTGCCACATAGCCTCGGCAGCTTGTCAGTTCAAGACTAAATCATCTCACGGCACGACGAAATGCTGGATAATGTTGCTAGGTTGCTCTCGCAGACACATTATGGTCATCGTGCAAGGACACGAGCCTTCCATTGCATGCTGCACGCACTCCCATGATGTCAATTATGCAAATCTCACTGAACAGTTCCCTTGAGGACATCACAAAGGAGGTAGAAAACACTAGCATAGAGAGAAAACAGCCAGAAGAACTACTGAGATGTGGCTACTGTCAAAGAAGTCTGTCGTACTCACTGTCTTTTTCTGACCCTGCCAGTTGTGTGTGAATTGCTGGAGGGCATGATGATGTCACCTTTGACAGTATAGTACTTGTGTGTTTGTGTGTCTGTTTGTGTCTACAGGGACTGAAAGCCATGGACTCCAATGGGCTGGCGGATCCATACGTCAAGCTGCATCTTCTCCCCGGGGCTAGCAAGGTCACTGCTTCACCCTTACCTCAGTGGCAATTATCATAACATGCCGCCACACTGGGATGTCCCAGTTACTGATTCATTCTCATTAAGCTCATATGTCACATGCTAAGTGGTGGTAAAAGTAGATCATTTCCTGAGGAAACCAGAAAAAAACAATGCAAAAAACCAGAAAGAAAACGTCCCTGAAAAACAAAAATGTAACATTGGCGCAAACTAATTTGGTGCGTGTCACCTCGATCCAATGAGCAAAGAGCGTTTCAGTTGGTTACTGCTTAATGTGGCTCGTCCGGCGTGCTGCTTTATCGAGCACAAACATGTTCTGGTCCACTGCACTCCTCTTGTCTTGTTTTCAGCTCAAGCAGCAGGGAAGATAAAGCTCGCCACAACAACAAAATGCAACCTGTTGTCGGCCATTTTGGCTCAAAGTTCACACAAAATGAGGTTATGAAAGTGTTGGTGGGTGGAGACAATAAGGTGGTACGGCCCGGGCAAACGTCTGAGGTTTAAGGTGCTAACCGTAAGAACGTCTGGGGGATTTTTGTCCTCCAGCCTCCCTCCGTCTGTCTCCTATCCCATTGTTACAATTCTCACTTCTCCACTTCCCATCCCTATCTCTGTCTCTATCTCACTATCTGCCTGTGACCCTCTTTGACCTTGAAATACCAACAGTGTGCAGAGAAGGAGACAACTGAGAGGAGGGGAGGGGGGGAGTGAAGGGAGGGATGGGGGAGAGAGGGAAAGACAGATGAGGGGAGGACAGCAGCAGGTGGTTGTCATGGAAACAGGGAGGATTGTTACACGGCTCTCGTCAACAGGCAGTTGTCGACGGG
>VOQJ01044801.1:0-18102 GCA_015052665.1 Apistogramma diplotaenia | reverse complement strand
GTGGCACAAGTCCTGTAACTAATGACGACGGTTGCGAGTTGGGGTAGCTGCGGGTATGCTTAACATTGTGAGAAGCATATACAGGCTTCGAGCCAGCGGTTGATCGGCCGGCGTTGCGCCTTGCTGAGGCGCTGTTACGCCGGGCTGAGGATTTCACCAGCCCAGCGGTTAGTATTAGTTTGCTAATTAGCATTAGCATGCTAATGCTAACACCCCGCACGCACAATTTTTTTCTGGCTATAAGCCTGATATATACACAAATTATTTCATCTGCTTACAGTGTTATATTTGACATTTCTGGGGATTATTGCTGTAATTTGGGTTTATCTTCTGGGGAAACCTATTCAATAACTGTTGTTTATTTCAGTTTGAACCAAAGCTTAAACTCAGCTCTTAAACCTCTGGTGACGCTTCGAGGTAAAGTCTGCATTTTCAGGGTTCACTCTCTGGGGACCATGAGTCTCTGGACTAAGGCTCAGATTTCGCAGCCATCCCATGGCATAAGAAATGAGGATTTGAACAATTAAAACAGTGCCTTTGAGAGAACTTTGACCTGTAGGATCAGGGCGGCTCTTCTGTCAGACGAAATCTTAATTGGGATTATTTTAACATCACCGGCCCTGGTCAGTGATTTTAAGCCTGTCTGGGGCTTATGCAAGTAATTTTAGTTGGTGATACTCTAAGTCAGATTTTATCCAACACTATGGGAATTTAGCCTGTATTTGTCTATGTTTTTTCACTTAGGTGTCATTAAAAATATAAACTATCCGTTAAACAGTGGATCGGGGACTGTATGCAGTCTTATCTGGTGAGGTAGAGGAGGTTAATGAAGACCTAGTCTGCTCCTCCAAGCTGACTCCAGTCTGATGGCTTTCCAATTTTCAACTTGCATTCGAAGCAATTATGCTCTCTTTTACCCCACAACCGCTTCCCGTCTCGTCTCTGAGAGCCCTGTGAGAGGACGAGATGGAGAGGGGAAAATGAGATTTGAACTGTCTCCGCTGTCACTTAGCATTAGTTTATAGGCGCTCACTGCCAGAGGGGAGAGGAAGCACTTTGGGGTTTTCCAGTCAGGCTCATTTTACTGCAGGTCATTCACAGGGAGGAGTAGATGCAATCGCTTCAGGTGTGGAGGAGGAGGCCTGCAAAAAAGTCAATTAACTCATAAACTGGGTTTTACGAATCCAAGAGGAGGCTGCAGCGGACACACACGGAGCTGGTAGTTCAGCTGAGCAATAACTCAGTGTGTTATTGGCTCTTAGGAAAAGTCATCATATATTCACATTTTCATTAAATTCTATCCAAATTAATTAAACTACATGACATCTAGTGGCCATATACAGAAATGCATGTAAAATGTTAGCTGGTGGTGTCGCCTGTGCATCTGCTTGGATCAATAAAAAAAGCGTTCACTTTAAACCAAACCTTTTCCTAACCCACGGGTTCAAGCAGACCTTTAAAAAAGCTCAATTCATTAACCTAAAAAAGTCTTAGTGGTATAACCTAAAAAAGTCTTAGTGGTATTAAACTTATCTTAAAGTCAATCTATCTAAAGTCTTAATGAGAAAGACAAGAATTTTATCACAATTTTACAAAATGTTTCTTGAATTAATGTCATCCATGTCAGGACGGAGGAATCAGTTATTTTGATGGCAGGATGCTCAGAAAAAGGCATTGTGTAGTTAGCAACAACACAGTGAAGAACAAATTCATTGTACATTCTGTATAATCACAATCAAGGCATTCTAGTGCTTGTCCTGTTGGACCTCAGTGCAGCTTTGATAGTGTTTACCATAACATTTTATTACAGAGATTAGAGCATGCCACAGACTGCCCCTCCCTGATCCTGGTTCTGCTGGAGGTTTCTTCCTGTTAAAGGGGAGTTTTTCCTTCCCACTGTTGCCAAGTGCTTGCTCATAGGGGGTCATTTTGGTTTTCTCTGTGATTGTAGGATCCTCACCCTGCAATGTGAAGCGCCTTGAGACGACTGTTGTGATTTGGCGCTGTATAATTAAAATTGAATTGAATTGAATACTCAAATTTAAAGAAAATTGGCTCCAGTCACAATTTTATGAAAAAAACTCTTTAGTTACCTTCAGATGCAATTGCATTTGGTAAAGGTTGGTTGGTAAGGTTTAAGTGCTAAAATTCTCCTTAGTTAGCTTCAAATACTACAAATTACTTTGCTTGCCTCAAGTACTTAAAAAGTACTTACTAAGTCTCAAGTGCTAAAATTTATCCTGTTAACTTCAGGTGCTAAAAACATCTCGGGTAGGTTCAGGCATCCGGCATTCTTCATATTAAGGGATAAAAACACTGGAACATGAGATCACAAAGAAAAAGTAAGCTCAGATCATGGCAGTGAATTAACACACTGCAGTAAGCTCCAGTAAACACAGTTTTGTGCTCTTATCAGTTTGTTGTGTTATTTGAGTATTTGCATGCTGATGTGTGCGTTTCTCTGCAGGCCGACTATGAGGTGACGCCGGACGAGAAGAGGAAGGAGTGCGGCCAGGAGCTCATAGACAAATACTTCAACCCAAAGGTGCTCACTGAGGTTTCCCGAACAATTTTAAAGAATATATTGATGGTTTTATGTTTATTAGTAGGATATTTAGGGTTAGGGTTAGCTTGCTTGTTTATTGACCTGGATCAGTGTGTTGTACATAAACAGGATCAGAAACGACTCCAAAACTGAACAATTCAACCTGAGCTCCCAAATGACAAAAGTTTCTACTGACTTTTGCTGATTTAATGTGCAACAAAAGTTATAAAATAACTGCGAAAAAGCATCTGAAAAGTGTGCACACTGCAACTTTTAAATAAAAGTGTTACTATGAATTATGTAGTGATGGTACAGCTTGACATATGACCTTAAATTTGACTATAAACAGCAGTTGTGATGTTTTTAAAGCATCAGAGGAACAATTGGTAACTTAATGCTGCATTCAGGGACAAACATTTTATGAAATCCTTCACACGTTTCACATTATTTTATTTTATGGCTGCGTTCTGTTTCAGTTGGACCTGATTAAGTTTGCATTATTGATTTTTTAAAGCGGCTAAATTTATTCGTATATTAGCTTGATTTTTAATTGTTTCCAGATTCAGAGCAGAAGGGTTGGATAGTTTTTTTATCTTCTGTTCCAACATTTGGACATTTTACATAAAAAATAAATCAGTAAATTTAAGTTTAGACGTTTGGCCCTCATTTCCAACTGTGGCCACAGTTTTCAATTCCTTTACATTTTTCTAATATCATTATTTTATCTTTTTAAAATCAGCTGCCACATGTTTTTGATTAGTCCAGTGCTGCAAATCATCAACCTGATGACCACCTTCAGGTGACCTCTCAGCCTGATTCCCAGCGTTAGGATCAGTGAAGCCAGATAACAGAAATAAATCCTGATCTTGCTTCATACTGTAGTTCAGGCTGAAGCTCCTCCCTGATGTTTCCTGTTCATTCTGTGTTTCCCACCTCCACCTGTGTGAGTTTGAACATGCAGGTCTGAACCTGCAGATGAAGGTAATCAACAGTTCCAGTTGCGTCTCAAACCTCGTTCACCCGGCTCTCCTCTCTCAGAGCTGAGTCATTAAGTTCACTTGGATTTCATGTTCTTTCTGTGCAGTCAGAGGACCACGTGCCTGAGGTGGAGGAGGCCATGATGGCTCAGTGCACAGAGAGGCTGCAGCAAGAGGCCTGCAAAGACCTCTTCAAGAACTGTACCAAGTAAGAATGAAGGGGTTTTTATTGCTATTTATTGTTATTACTCATACATTTCCTGTTCCTTCTGATATTTTCCCCCAATTTATCAGCTTATTTGAGGTTTGATTAATCTGTCCAAGCGCACTTGGAGGAACATTAAGGTGAATGAGGGATTTTCACAGGGTGAGAGGATGCCACCAAAGAAAATAAATAAAAGAAAAGAAGCCATCCGGCAAAGACCCTCAGGTGACGTGCGTTTAAGCCAGCATCACAGATTTTTTGGAGGCTTGGTGAAGGGACACTCAGGTGGCTTGGAAGGAGGCTGACATTAGCAGAGACAACGGGAAACCTTGGGTCTGGACTCCTGGGTTGCTGCAGCTCGGGCTTTGGACTTTCGGGACACTCAAGCTCAAGTTTACACTCAGGTAGCCTAGGAGTCTTTGACTCTGGCTCCGGACTCCTGGCTCAGGCAGAGCGAGATCCTCTGGCTCGGGCTTTGGCTGCTCAGGTGGAGTGGAACCCATCAAAAGTCTCTGAGCCACCCACGGCTTAAACAGCAGAGGCCTGGCATCAGCAGACGCAGGTGAAACAACTGCTCTTGGCTGGTGCCCAACTGCATAAGATATTCCAAGTGCATAGTTTGGAGCTGCGCAGGGCTCACAGCCAACTCTGCTGATTCATGGCATGCAGGATGCTCAGATGACTATGCTGACATTTAACGTTCAGGATGCTTACGTAGGTGACGGGGCTGCAGGATGCAGAAACACAACACGAAATGCCCCTGTTCCCTGGTTCAAAAGCACAACGTGGGATTATTTATTTGTTATTTACTGGCTCAGAACCAGAGTGTGAAAAGTTACCTTTAGTCAAACCAGAAACAGAGCATGGCATATTAACTGGCTTAAAAACCAAACAAGAAGTCTCATTATTGATAATCGGTTTATAAACAGGAACCTCCTCTTTAATGTCCAACTGAGGTTTTAAAATAATTGGTTCCAGTAGATGAGGAGCGCTCGGCATCACTGAAGCTGACATCTCAGAGAGCGCTGCATCGACAGACGTGGGCTGGAAGACGTCTCCGGGTGCCTCTGACAACAGCATCAAGGTGGAAAAACTGAGGGGTACAGAGACAGCAAGTCCAAGGAACCAGGCGAATGATTCCAACAGCGTTAGGTTTCAGGTTACAATCACTCAGCTGCCACAGAGAGCTCCTCTTCCTTGATTGAGGTGTAAATTGCGATGGGGAAAAGGAACTGGCGAAGGCCACAGGATCCCCCAGAAAGAAGTGGAAAATGGACATCTGGAATATTCTGAAATATTCTGCTCCCACTTCGAACCGATTTTGGATGCTGAAGAGGATGGCTGGATGGACAGTGATGTGTGCTTTGTATGATCTTCATGATTTTTTTAAGAAGTGACCAGCAATACAAAAAGGAAATTTTATTTTGACTTCTTAGATAAGGTCCCTGAGCTCTTAAACTGAAAATGTCACAATTCACCCCGAAATTCACCGTGTTCACGCAGCTCATTATGTTCCTCTGCAAACTGAGATATGAAGAAAAATCTGAGTATTTACATTTGAGAAGCTGCGGGTTTTCCTGCAGAGTGTGATGAGTTCAGAGTTTGGACAGTGAATCAGTGCACATTTGAACAATACCCTGCTTGTGTAGGCACAGCAAAGAAACTGCTGCTTTATGCCAAATATGAGAGGATGAGTTGAGCAGATATGATAGACTTTATCCATTTTGCCTGAAATAAAACAACCCTTTGTACTGAGAGTGTCAGTATTAGCACTTATCCAAAAATATCTCGGGCCTGGTCTCTGACAAACACCGCGGGCTCTGCGGAAAAACCAGCTGCCTGGCTTTGATGTCAGCTCTGTCTGAAATCTGAAGTCACAAGGCTCGAGTCCAAGTGAAGTCAGAGGTCTCCACAGCTGTGCTTTGTCATTGTGCTAAAGTCACCAGTTTTTTTCTTTCAAATTTCTGACTTGAGTCATAAGTGTGTGCGGTTGTGATTGGCCCAGAGGACTGAATTGAGGAGCGAGGATGCAGCAAGTCAGCAACCAGCTGCCTGAAAAGTCCCCCCCTCCAGAATGGTTTAACTGAGTGTTTTTGGATCTGAAATATGTGGCTCTAGCACAGGTTTCCCAACATGCTTTTTTCCCAACATGCATTTGCTCCACTTATTTTTGACACCCTGCTGGCAGCACCTTTTTTATAAATACAGGATTAAAAAGAAATGTTCATGACAAAATGAAAATTAAAGTGTATTTTTTTTTAAAAAAACCCTAAGTTTCATTCTAATGAAGTCACCAACAGGCTTCCATAAATATTTCATCCCCCCATTGTGTTGAGCTTTTGCTTGACACAAAAAAAGCTGTAAAACAAAAATAGATTGAATGTTCAAGTCTACTTTTTGTTCCTCTTTGATGCGTTTGAGAGGTTGACATGGTGGCATTTTATCGTGGCCGCAAATGAAAAAAAAAACAAAACTAACTAAAAAAAGAAGAGAAAAGGTTGAGTCGAGCAGGAAGAACCTCTATCTACAAACCCTCGCACATTGAGCAACATCCTCCAACTGCTCTGTTCATCTTCGCTGTGTAGGCATGATGCAGCACAGAGGCCAGTTTGTTTCTCACTTTGAGAACCGAGTTCTGACGTCTGCTGCAATGCCAACACCACAAAAACCTGAACTCTGAACTCTGTGGTTCAAAGATAACATCCAAATGCAAAGCAGCTCAGCCATCGCTCATCATTTTACAGCTGATAGGAGGTAATTTCATGCTCTGCGTAGGTCACTGTGGTCAGTCAGTGGTAACCTGCAGGGCTGCACTTCCTTTAAAGGAAACTAAACTTTTATTAATCATTTACAAAATTATACTTGAAGCACTGAGCCCCACATTTCAGTGACATCTAAAGCATGAGTTGATTATTGGGTGCAGATAGATTGTACAGTCTAATGAACGGGGTTAAACACTGGCTGCACAAATATTGGGCGTGCTCGGTCAGGCTCAGTTTTCCACCGTTTACATGACTCCACGACTCTGATTTCTGTCTCTCATCCATTCATTTTCTGCTGCTTATCCGGATCCGTGTCACAGATGCAGCGGTCTAAGCAGAGGAGCCCGGACCTCCCTCTCCTTGACATTCTCCACCAGCTCATTCACGGATGAGCGTTCCAAAGTCAGCTGAGCGATATCATCTCTCCAGCGTGTCCTGGCCCAGGTTTTCCTTCCTGTAGGACATGCCCGAAACACCTCACATAGGATGCCGGCAAGGAAGCATCCTAATCAGAGACTCAAATCCTCTCAGCAATGTGGAGGATTAGCAGCACCACTCTGAGCCCACCCGAGTAGTTTAGTAGTCACAGCAAAACTGTGTTCAAATAGGCCTACAGCAAGTGGGCGGGGCTATAAAACATGGCTAAAATACCAGAAAACATTTCCGTCAGAGCCCAGCGTGATGTTCACCAAAATCCAAAGAAACCAGTTCATAGTCACAGCAAAAAGAAGAAAATCAAAGAGCTCTCAGCAATGAAAGTGAATTCAGTGAGAAACTGACAGGTGTTGTATGTTGTGTGTTTCCCAGATTGATCCACGACTACCTGAGCATGGCGCCCTTCGCAGACTACCTCGACAGCATGTACTACAACAGGTTCCTCCAGTGGAAATGGCTGGAGAGGTAAAGCACTCCCTTTCTCAAGCTGAGTTTCTCTTCTTCATATCAGCCTAATCTCTTTACACACCGCTTTAAAAACTCACTCAGGCATTTGGGCATAATCAGAGGCACTGAACTCCACCACAGAACCAGCATGAACATGCTTGGAGGGGGTGAACAAGGGTGAGAACAGTCTTTACAAAACAAAATCACCATCGCACATTTCAAAATTGGAGTTTGAAATTGCTCAATGGTGATGTTTCACTGTTAACATTGTCAGTGGGATAGCTACCTGAAAAGGCTTCTGCCTCTATCTTACAATGATTCTGCAGAGTTAGAAACAGCACTTGAGAGTTCTGATGAACTGAGTTACGCAACATGAATGGCTCGTGTCTAATCATATCTTTTACAATAACAGATGGGAGTTATCACAGAGCAGTATTTCAGGCAACAAATAATAAAAATGCCTCAAAACATTTTCAGCGGCACCTGAAAAACGGCTCCTAAACACCTAAAAGTAGAGTAACAATTCACGTCCAGCTCCATATTTCTATTCTTGGATTTCCAGAGAGCAGCTTTGCATGACTTACAGTTCAAAATAATCCTTTATTTTAAACTGGGCCTCAGTGCAGTATTTTTCTGTCTGAAACAAACTCTTATCACCTCTGCCTTTAAGTCAGCTTTCTTTTGATTGGCTGCCCCTCATAAACAGATTTTAACAGCAGGTGGGCGGTGCTTCTGTGACATTGTACAGATCCGAAAATAGGAAAAAAACTGCTCCTGCTCCAGGGATGACTTCTGATCGGCTGGGAAAAAAATACACACACACCCACACACACCAGAAGCTGCTCTGACAGGAAGTCAGACACTCAATATAAAAAGAGCAGTGATTCCCCAAGTGTGGACTGTGGCCCCCTGGTGGTCCATGAAAGTACTGTATTTTGGCTACACGAAGAGCTTTACAATTAATAAAGTTTTTAACTTAAAATATTATAAATAATATAAAGTTTTAAACTTAAAATATTCATACATTAATTTGCAAGAACGGTAAAAAGGAAGCTGTTAGCAAATGTTTGCAAATCCACAACAAAATAAATTCTTTAGTCTAGTGTGTCAGCTGTGATTTGGTGGGCTGCAAACATTTTTAAAGATTTAATTGTGGCTTCTTTGGAAATGGCTGGTTAATTATAAAGTGAAGCTGCATGAAGGACAGAAGGAAAGGTCATATCTGGTGACCTTAGCTTTACGGTTAGAATATTCTATGACATGGCTGTACCGCCAGTTTAGCACACAGATTCATTGGAAAAATAGCTTCCTCTTTCAGCACTGAGAAAAATGTCACAAGCCAAAATTTTGACTTCCCACAGGGATTTTCCTGATGAGGATTCCCAGGAAACACCAGGCTCCTGATTCCTGGTATTCAGCTGTAAACGTGCTTCGCTGTCTGATGAGTGCTTTGTTACATTGTTGGTGACGGAGTAACAGACACAGAGTACATTGGCAGTTTTCTCCAGTTTGTTTGTATCTCCGATGGTTCCCAGTCTCCACTTTGAAAACTTATGTGATGCCATAAACAAACCCTGGATCCTGTGGACTATTTTGCTGTCACAGTTTAAACTGCTTCTCATGATGGATTAGTGGAAACAACGCACTTGGGAAGCAAGGGAATCTCATGGGGATGGTTTAGCAGATTTAAAACATGAGACTCGTTTGTTCCGGCCTCACATGCTGCTTACCAATAACAACAAAACATCTGTTTAACACGATCATCTTTCCAAGTACTGTGTAGGGTTGTTGTCTTCAAACCTCTCAGTTCATCCAGTGAAGTTTTGAGTAACAGGCTGCAGAGGTGCTGATTGATGGAGAATAAAGTTGTGGCTATTCAGGATTTCTCCATGCAGCTATCATCAGGGGAAGTACTAAGCTTCTGCTGTCTCCTAGCAAAAGCTGTAGCCACCTTTACCTATATGATGCTCTTAAAGAAGAACAGACTAGCAGACAAAAGGCAGGGACCAGCTATAAAAAATAGTTCACCCTTTCCATCAAAATACCACCGATACTGGATGGGTACTTTCTGCTGTGACTGAACAAGCCACATTCACCAGGGATGCATTAATCCAGCTTTTTCACAGACACCTTGGCAACAAAAAAGGACTTCAGGTTTGGACTTCATAAAGAAGTATTGTGACATCCAGCTTTTAACATCAGAGAGGCAAGCCATGAGGTTTGAGTAATGTATTTTATACATTACTACCTGTCACCAGAAAATGCAGCTGTGTTTCATCAGCATAAAGAAAATGAACTCTATATAGTGCTGTATATACAGTACAAGCATACAGATGAAAATAAAATGGGACCAAGAATTGACCCTTCAGGAGAGCGGATCTCAAGATGAAGAAGATTCTCCAAATTACAACAGAAAACAAAATCAGCCTTTACATAAACAAAACAAAATAGAGCCAAAAAGTAGTTTTGCACAAAGCCACTGTGATAAAAACATGTACTTTTCAGTCATTCGAAGGGGACCGTACAAAATTTGACTCACTTACAGTTTAGTGTGTTCCATTGTTCTGTTGGTGTAACCAAGCTGGTCTAAAATGGGTCAGAAGGTGCTACAATTATCAGGGAGAGAAATAACTAAGAGTAAATCCAACCTCAACTTTTATGTTGCTCAGAAAGATTTGTGATTTCACTAATGAAAGCTGATGACACTGATAACCACACACATCTCCTCAGCACAGTTTGAAACAGAGTTGGCCTGGGTGGAAATGCTCTGATCCTGCCTGGAGTGTTCAGGGTCAGTGTGGATAATGTTACTGTTACTTACTGTGAGCGGCTCCCTTTACCATGTGGGGGTCACACAGGGTTCAGTCCTTGGACCGCTTTTGTTGAGTTTATGAATGTTGCCTCTTGGCTGTATCCTACCAGGGACTGCCAGTCTGCAAATTATTTTGTCCTGAATTGCAAAATTCATTAAAAAAAATCTAGATTTGTGCCTCCCTGCCATTAAAGGTTGGAAGACTTCATTTCTTGCAAATGAACTCGGCAATAGCAATCAGCACCAAAAATGGGGACAGTTTTATCCAACAGTGTCACTCCCCAACTCAGACAACTATGTAAAGCAGTTAAATGCTCAGTGTAAATGATGCTGTTTTCTTCCTGCCTTTGGTGTCACAGAGAATCATAAAACATATTAATTCAATGAGCTATGGTTATATGTTCCAGCCTCCTGGTCTGAGGCCAGGTACTATTATTCAAAGACCTAAATTCGAGTTAATGTTCACCTAAAGCTCCGAGTCCCTGCCTTTTACTTCCTTAGGTATAAAGACTGATGGATCTGAGCAGTTGGATTTAAGTGGTGAACTTGAAGACAAATAAATTCTTGTAGTTTCAAATGATGAGAGCATCAGATGCAACGACAGGAAGGAAGGTAATTTTACAATGTTAGTACTTTTTAAAAGCTTCTCTAGGCAGAACATTACTCTCAGGCTGAAAACTCAAGCAGACTGCCTACTTCAAGAGACGTTTATACCTACAGACTAATGGGGCTGATAGAGCAGGGCTGGGTAATGGCTGACAGAAAGCAGCTTAATATGCAGGAGTGCAGCCAGAGGTGGCTTCAAGTAATACCAGCAATCCAGGAAAAACAGGGAAGACTCCTGTCCAACTTCACTGTAGCTTTAGGTTACCTTTAGATCTTTGTTTATTGAAAGGAGCTCAAGACACCATTTTGCTATTCTTGCTAACATTAAAGGATTCAGTTCCAGAAATGAAACATTTCCTCTTTGAATGTTGTAATGATTTTGAAAAACATGGGCTTCGTATAATTAAACTGTTGTTCTTCTGGCTAGTGTCAGCAGCTTGGAAAAGGTGACTGGACTTCTTTTTGTATCTTGAAGACGTTTCACTCTCTTCTGGCTAATGTTAGCAAGAGAATTTGCTTCAGGTGTAGCAGCTAGCCACAGCTAATCTTGGCTTGCTTGCTCACCAACAGCTTGTCCGTGTAAATCTGAGGCCACATCCGTGTTTGTTTTTTCTCTTTATGTGTTGGAGTCTCTGTTGTGCTGATGGTCATTTGTAGATGTTCATCTTTAGTCTACTCAATTTATAAGCTATTGTGAGCTACTGTCGCTAACTATTGATGCTGGGAAATGAGGAAAGGCACTTGGAAGTAATCATAGTGTTACTTCAACACAGTCCACAAGCTATTGGAGGCAACCAGGAGAGATGGAGAAGATCGCATTTTTTGAGTTTTACTACAGTCTTTTCTTACATTGCCAGTACAAAGACTTCAGTAGAATTGACACCTATTGCATGTTTTAGCATGCAGGGTTGCAGAATGAGTGCTGCTGTTGTTACTTGCAACTTTCCAGGTTTCTGGTGATTTCCATCTGAAGACATTTGATCAATGTCTGGCAGGTAAATTTGCCATTAAAAACACCAAGCATGTCACATGCGCTGAATGCAAATATAAACAAACCAATTCTAATTATTTAAAAATGTAAATGTGAAAAAAGAACCAGGAGAATTTTAATTTCAGGGCTTATTAAGCCGTAAATGAGCCCGTGCCCCAGGGTCCATTTAAATTACCTTGTCGGCTGACCAAAATGCCCAGAAGGGGTGATGAGATGGGAGTGCTCATCCCAGGAGGGTCCAGATCAGTGATGGTGGTGTTTATTACACTGAGTTTGTGGTTCTCTGCAATCCATTTACAAACGACTGGCTGCCAACAGAAAAACTACCTTTCAAACAGCAGCCATACAGAGCTGCTGATATCTCATAGTTTTCCCATAACATGTTATTATTATACTAACTCCCACAAGAATCTTTTTCCTCTGCCTGACATTTATTTTGACTCATTTTGTAAAGTCAGTGTGCTGGCCACTGGCTATTCGAATTTTTAATAACATGATTTTTTATTCATGGTTCTTTGTTCATTTGTTTTTCATTGGAGAGGTGATTTAAATATTTGAAAAATAGAAAAATTATCAGATTTACGCTGCTTTTCTTTTAACCATGGTACCTTGTACACTCATTAAACAGCTTTTCTAAACATTCACGTGTACTTTACTTTTTCTGTTGGGCCTTGATTAACAGGAGTTTTTCTCTCTGTCCAACAGGCAACCGGTGACGAAAAATACATTCAGACAGTACAGAGTTTTAGGAAAAGGTGGTTTTGGAGAGGTGAGTACTGAAAGTTTTTGTTTCTTTGCTTTAATTATAATCCAGTGTGTTAGAAAAGCATAATTAAAACTTCATTCTGAACACTGACAGTACTGTAGGAGCTCTGGGCAGCTGTAGTACATACAGGTAAAATTACCTGACTGCCTCCATCTGTGTCTCTGAAGATTTGAATGAAAATCAATGGGTTGGTAAATTAGGAAGTTCTAGACTTGCTTCACATGTTTTTCACTAGATTTAAGTTTAGGAGCAGAGCTACAATTAACATAAAAAGAGCTCAATTCTCAACCTTCGAGAAGTTGTAAATGTGTGTATAGCGCCCCATGCTGGCTAAAGAAGCAAACGGCAGAAAGTAAAGTTTTAATTATTTTCCACTTATTTAGATTCAGCAAAATCTGTGCTGTTTCACTGAGGTCAGACTAAAACAAATGCCTTAAAGTGTAACGGTGCAGAGAAGCTCAGTGTTTCTAAATGAATCATTTCTTTGGCCCCTGAAAAGAGGGACTTTTTCTGAGGCATCTAAATCCCATTACACACCACTGAATGGTGTCTCTGTGCCTTCAGTCGATTGAGAAGAGTCTTTTTTATTCCACACACTGATGGCTGATTAGGCATATAGGCATTCGGTCATGAGATAAAGAGGAACATTAAGTCAGTATAGGTCAGTATGGTTGCTTTGGATCACAATTTGTCAGATTTACCGGAACCACTAGGAAGGTCATGGTGAGGAGAAAAGGGAGGGCAACTTTATGTGATACAAAAGACAATTCAAAGTGCTTTACAAAGCAAAATAAACATTTTCAGATCATTTTTTGACAGTTTGTGACCTACGAGTGCCTCTGACTTACATGAGTTCCTCCTATCCAACCCTCTCAGAATCAGCTGATTGTTTTTCTACAGTAACTTCAGTATATTAATGAAGCCATGCAAAATTTTTACCTTTAGGCTTAGAGGATGATCTGAGCATAGATGCTACCAGAACCAGCAGAGGACACTGCACTGAGCAGCAGCTGCATGCTCCTCTCTGAAGTTTATACAAGTGAGCTGAATAGACAATGAAGCAACAAACAAGCAGAAGAGAGCATCTTTAGATTGAGCCACCTAGCCCACATGATGATGACCCTTCAAAGTTTAACAAGTATAGACTCTTTGAAGTTTTTTCCAGTGAATTATCAGAAAGCAGATCAAATAAGACACAAAGCTGGCGACACATGTATTGAGAGGCTACTGTAGGGGCTCGGGTTTAAGACCACGGCATTTCCTGCGTATTGTTCTCCCCGCTCTCCACTTCGCTAACAATGTGCTAGCATAATTAACTGCAGATTAAGCCATATTTCTTGTCACGTAACTGCACAAAAAAGGTTGAGAGGTCCACTTCAGTGACTCCATTTAATACAGCAACCAGCTACCTTCATCTTTAAGCCTCAACATCAACTAAAAGAATGAGTTGTATAAAAATTCACCCTGTACAGTTGTTAGGGTGAAACGATCTATACAGACCAAAACTTTTTTGTTAGAGGCTGTAAACTTTTTTTTTTAGCTCCATAAGTTTGTTTGCTGAATGCACAGCTAAAATGTGATGTTGCACTGGGTGCTGGTCACACCACTGCCAGTTATGTTACCACTTGTAGTATTGGAAAACACAGTTTTAAGTTTAATTTCTATGCTGATGACACATGGTTATCTCTTCTTTGCCACTATTACTTACTATTAAGTGCCAGTTTTCTATAGTTAATCTCTTTTTTAAGTTCAGACTTATTGCAGAATTTACTTTCAGTTTTGGAGCCTCATGCTAAAAAAGGTTTTGTGTAGAAAACTGTGTAGGTTTTGTGTTCAAAATCGACAGTTTTTTTTAACCTTATCATTGCTGCCACCTCTACATGAGAAAATACAGATATAATCTAAAAGTGATCTCAGATTATTTATGTATTTATGGTTGTTTTTTTATTTATTATATTTTGGGGGATTTTGAAGTTTCCTTTTTGTTCCCCTCCGTCCTCCGCAGGTGTGTGCATGTCAGGTACGGGCCACAGGCAAGATGTATGCCTGCAAAAAGCTGGAGAAGAAGAGGATAAAGAAGAGGAAAGGAGAGTCCATGGCCCTCAACGAGAAACAGATCCTGGAGAAAGTTAACAGCAGATTTGTAGTATGTATCTCCTCTGAACTGCTGATTCAGCTTGAGGAAACTAGCGAGTCTGCTGCATCGTTCATAGCGGCAGTAATTAAAAGGCAGCACTGAGATTTGTGGCATCTCTGCTGTGGTTTGATTCTCAACCAGATGGCCTTCCTTCAGCTGATATTTGATTTGGACGGCCGTCAGTCGGCTCGTACTGGCTCCCAGGCTTCCACAGTCCCCCAGGGTTTAATGTAAAAACACACAGCTTTAATTAACACATCTTAATCACTTTGGAAACTTTGGCACAAGGCTGTGTGTTTATTTCAGTTGTTTGGATGTGCAGGAAAGAACATCATGAACTTCCTAAACGTCAGAGGGAAGATTACAGTTTAAAAAAAGAAAGCAGTCTGGTTACCCATCGGCTCGCCTGCTGCCTCCGTCGCCAGCACACAAATTTTTAAAAGGGGCCATCAGTGAAGAAAGATTCAAGGTCATTGCTGCAACCGAAATAAAATCTAAATCCGCTGTCAGGGGATAATATTTTACCTGCACTGACCTCCTCACATGTGATTGGTCACTAGACCTAGAGGTTGACTAGAAATGGAAACCAGAAAGCTGTCAGTACCAAAGATCTTGTCGTTTGCCAACAAATTCCTCATGTTCATATGCAAATGCGTGTTTCTTAAGAGAAAGAGCCTCAGAAGAGTCTCAGTAAGCATGTTGGCAGTGTTTGCACAACTGCTCTTCATACATGATGGTCTCATCTGCATAAATTACAAGATACTGCACAGCAACCTCAAGGCTTTAGAGCAGCTCTCGTAGATCTGCGATCAGCTCACTCATTTAGTCACAAACATCTGAAAGTTTGAAAGCAAAGCAGCTTTTATAACAGCAGGTGTGAGTCAAAGGACATTATCAGTGACAATGAGGGAGACAGAAGACCCACAGTGACAGTTTAAACTGCGTTCGGCTCAAGGTTTTGGAAGTGTTAACGACTAAAGTGGCACTTTGATCCATCTGATAGAAACTGACCAAAAAAAAGCTCCAAAGGGAAGTCCTCAGCTTTGCAAGCAGTTGGTATTGTAATAACATTATTTCTTTAAACATTTCTGTCAGAATAGGAAAAGTGGGAGGAGCTGAAAGCTTGTTTCTGACAGGATGAACTGAGGGGTTGCACCGAGGCTCAGTTTAAGATAAATACGGATTATTTTGGACTATGAATCATGCTAAGCTCATCTAATGGAGTTCATGAATCATTTCCAGCTCCAATGTTTAAACAATTCTTGTCTATGTCCAGGTGAGTTTAGCGTACGCCTATGAGACGAAGGACGCTTTGTGCCTCGTGCTGACTCTCATGAATGGCGGTGACTTGAAGTTTCACATCTATCACATGGGCGAAGCAGGTTTTGATGAGAATCGAGCCATCTTCTACACTGCAGAGATCTGCTGCGGCCTGGAGGACCTGCACCGGGAGAGGATTGTTTACAGGTAACCACGCAGACATCTTCCACTTGTCTGATTGGCTTCTGCATTTCTTCTCATTCTCCTTCTCTTCATCTGCCACGCAGGGACCTAAAGCCAGAAAACATCCTGCTGGACGACCACGGTGAGTCAGATTACCGTGGAGAACAGATGTTTCCTCCACACTGCAAATAAAAATCCTCGAAACTTTATACTTGCATATCTTTCAGTGATGTTGCACACTGAACTTCTGTATTAATTACAGTCAGTACAGTCAGAGGGACGGACCGGGATTAAAAAATGTCATCATGAGTCCAAAATGTCCTTTTGGATACGTGATCCGTTACCCATAAACACTGTCTTTAATGGCTGATGTGCTGAAGAGTGCATTTTCCCTCCTAGACTTACTTTACTGTTAAACAGCAGAGGGCGCTCTAACTCCAGCAGTGGAGGATTCTCGCCCCAGGCAGACCTGATCTCTGCTGATGTGTTAAAACTAATTTATAAAGCAACCAAAAGCTCATTTCTGTGCTGGTCCTGATAGAAGAGAGAAAGACATAAAAGTCTAAATCAGTCAGCGGTTTGGTTGTTTGGGGATCTTCAAGCTCACCGTTTTTAATAACTTTATTCGAAACTAACAGTTTGATTGATGGTTTCTTCTCCATAAACAACAGGATGTCAGTGGGAGTCTGATTACATGACAGCAAGAAACCTCAGCTTTTCAGCTCTGACAGACAAATTATCCAGTTTAAGAAAAAGTGAACAGGTTATTAATACTGTACTGTGCAAAAGTCCTGAGCCGCCCCTCATTTCTTTATATTTTGCTTCCAAGCCAGAATTTCTTGCAGTGCTTTAAAGTGGACTTGAGCAAGAGTTCTCCAGCTTTCTTTCAAAGTTCTTCTGTGGACTTTGGGTGCTTTTTCTTTCCTTTTCAGTCCAGTCTTCTGACCTGACTGATTTCAGAGGAATGCTTTTTTCTTTAAACCACTTAACACTGATTTATTCATTCAACCATAAAAGAGGCTCCTAACTCAGGGGATGAGCCAATCTTGTGTCTACCCATAACAACTTAGCAAAGAACCTATTTCAATTTTTATCTTTAGGCACTTTGTTACTAGCAGCCTGTCACATGCTAGTAACATGTGACATAATTTGTTCTGTAGTTGAATCTGTGAAAATTGCCAAAGACAACAAGCATAAACAGGCATAAAATGGTATTTTTGCACCAACAGAGTTATTACCAAAGAGCTGTTAGCTGAAAATATCTCAGCATGGTGTGCAGCATGTCCTTAAAATATTTGCGGAAATTGGACAAGTGGGGGACAAAAGAAGATGTGTGAGACCTAAACAAAACTCTACAGCAGATGAAGAATGCCTGAAAGTCATGTCTATAAGAAACAGGAAAACATCCAGCAAAGACCTGACACAGGATCTGAGAGACGCATCTGGCTCTTCAGTCTATCTACTGTTCACTGCAGCCTCATCAGAAATGGTCTCAGCGGAAAGGTGGCTGCCAAGAAGAATTCTTAAGGAATGGAAACAGGGAAAGGCCGAGGCATGTCAGTTACACAAGAACTGGACTGAAAATCAGTATCAGCGGGTCTGACGGAGTGACAAATCTACATTTGCCTCAACACTATTGAAGTGACATGGGGTCATCGTGAGTAAGAACAACACAAAAGGCAGAAACATCCAAAGAAGAGCTGTGAATGTCCTTCAAGAAGAATTGTACAAATTCTGTGTTTGCTGTTTATACTGTATTTCAATGTATGTTTGCGCATTTCAATAAATTGTTGCCCCCGTTTCCCATTTTTGTAGCGAAATATATTTTAAAAATTAATTAGTGGCTCAAGACTTTTGCACAGTACTCTGGTTTGTGTTTGAGATTTTACACATTAAAATCATGTACCTGTTTTGGAGCCACCGTGTCCCACCAGGGGAGGTGGAGGAGGTGGCTGCTGCCTTAGTGACCGGGGCGG
>VOQJ01044798.1:2447-16334 GCA_015052665.1 Apistogramma diplotaenia | reverse complement strand
CAAGAAGGATAGTGGAGTTAATTCAAGCTGTTGAGAAAGCATTGAAGGATTTAAGTGACCTGGGAGACACCGGTGCCATTAAGAATCCTCTCGTGACAAAGGCAATCAAGACCAAGCTTCCCGAAGCTCTTTAAAAGGAGTGGCATTCTGGTAAACAGAATGCTGTGGTACCAGAGAACCGGTTTTATCACCTCCGGGCATTTTTGAAGGCTCAAGAAAATATTTCTGAGCAGCTTGAGCAATTGAGAGAGGAGGGATCAGTTAGGCAAGAGACTCAAATGTCAGAACTAAGTCTGTCAGAGCAGAAGGAAATTCTGTAGGCTGTGTTGTCTGCGGGGATGGAAAACATAGAAAAAGACTCTACTTTTGCAAACAGTTCAGAACGCTAACATTAGCTGAGAGAAGAGCTGCTGTCAAGAAGGTAGGAGCATGCAGCAAGCGTCTGGAAGTACATGATGATGTCACTGTAAACAAGGCTATTTGTGCAGGAATCTTGCAGAAGTGGGGGCCATCCGGAGCACCACTACCACCTATGCCCAAGTGTTGTAGCTAAGAAAAGCAAGGGGAGGGGAGAAGCCATGCTGGTCCAGAAGTTAAGGCAGGACTTGACACACACTCGGCTATAAACAAAACCGACCACCAAACATTCTTGGGGGCTGAGTGTGTGCAGAGAAGACTGAGAGGATATCTGCAAGTTTTTGAGGAGTGTGAATGTGGGGTGTGTGCTGCAGTGTGTGTGGGTTGGTGCAAGTGAGTGTGTGATTTGGTTTTTAAACAGGGCTGAATTCTAAATGATCATTGACTAAGCTGTTTTGTGAAGGAGAAGAACAAGAATAAAGAGTAGGGAAGGTGCCAGGGGCTAGTTTTACAGAACCTGATGAGCCTAAAAATTAGCTCACAAAAAAATCTTTCAGCTTTCTTTGGCTTGGGAACCTTTAGTGCAGAGTTTACAGACTCATCGGTTTTTTAAATTAAAGCATCAGAGGACTATCAAACTATGGATGGATGGGTGGATGAAGAATAAAAACCCATCTAATAGTTGTTGCAATATTCCTATCAATGAGAAATCACCTGATTCTAGGGTGGCTAAAAGTAGTGTAAATACCTGTTGTGTTAGAAGTGTGAGAGGAAGCTGGTTGCTGTCCAACTTGTATGGCTGTCTTTCAAAGAGGTATACTGCATTTCGCTTTTGTTGCATCAACACCTTGTTTTTCAGAAAGAAAGAAAGAACTGAGTCAGCAAAGTTTTCTCAAGAATCAATATGCTAGAAGTAGTAGTGCATTCAGTGTATACAGGATGAATACAACATTGGCCTTGGAGTGTGCTAAAATTTTAATGATCATGTTGTGCCCTGTAGCACTGCTTTTTTTTTTAAAACATACTATTGGATTCACTGATAGGCACAAAGATGTGAGACTGTGCACGAAAGACAAAAAGCTGACTTGCTTGGTGACGTGTGGGGGCAGCCTGTACAGACAAACAAGTCTCTGCTGCAATAACAATAACAGACATGAAGCCAGATACAGTGAAGACAGGCATCAGAGGAGTCCACCCTCCTCTGAAAAGCACAGTTAATAACACCACCCTCTGTGTGCACTGTCAGGCCTCGGCAGCACATATTCATTATTCAGGTCTCCCTCTCCATCTATACCACTATTCCACCTTTCCCCAGCCTTACCAAGCATAGATTTGTAATTCATCACACATTCCTATAAATCTTTAATTGTTTTTAGGGCACCTGTTGGTATGTGCATGTCTGTGCTCTGGGCATTGAAAGCAAGCTTTCCCATGAAAGTAAAATTACTAAAGATACTCTAAAATAGACTGAGATAATTCGTCTCCTGATGTGTTACATAACATGAAAATATCGTAGAGAGGAAGACCAGTCTAAATTATTGCCTGGGTGTTGGACAGATGCAGTGAAAGAAGATTGATTCTTTTATTCCACACCCCCCCCCCCACCCCCGTTTCCCTGTCTCTCTAAGCTCTAATACCTAAACAGCGCTGCCGCACAGTGACCTTCACCACAATACAGAGGAAAGCTATTTGAAATTTGAAATCACTGAAACAAAGACTGTGAATCATCTCTAAATAAGATCTATGGATGTTATTTTTGAAAATATAAAATCCAACACAAGTTAAGAGCATGCAAATTTACCACCCTAGCATTATCATTTAAGCAGTCTGTCATGTGGTGACAGGAGATTTAGTGTAATCTGTCAACTAGAAAGGATCATTTGCTGCCCTATTAAAGCAAGACTTCTGTCTTTGCTGCTGTCCGCTGACTCATAAGCCCTGTAAACATAAACTTGGCCCAAACAAAGCACACTTGGCTTTGTAAAGATGCCCATCCACAGTAACACTCTGGCACACCACAAACACTGGTACCGCTTTAGTGAACTGTAAAGCTCACAAAAGAGAGTTCATGAACAGAATGAGTAGTTTGCAAATGTTTACTGGCAGGCCGTACCACTGAGAGGTGGGTAAAGAAACTTATGAGACATTTATCCAAGGTGGTTGTGGAACAGCAAAGCCATCTGGTAATGAATAAGTCAATGATGTATAGTAATAAAGCAGATGAATCTAAGCAAGCCAATGCACAAACATTTGATATTAGTTCAAGCTAAAATTTGTGAATATTTAACAGCGCTCCACCTACAAAAGACACTCCACAGAACTCAGTGTACTAAATGCAGTATTTTCATTTGAAACTAAAAACATATTTATTTTTAGTTTCTCCCTTGAAGGAATGCATTAGTAATCAGTTGATGACCCCTTAGACAAGATCATATCTTTTTAGTTTTATATGTTGTAAACAAGTGTTGCTTTGAGCAAGAATATACCCAGGACACCTTTTAACCGGGCTTGCTAATTTCACTTTGGTGTATGACGCATTCTGACACACTGATCATCAGATGATTCGTGTTGGCTGTCTGCAAGGCAGCAACAGAGAAAATGTATCACTTGTGAAAGGGCTCGCTGAGCTCTCAGCTCTGTTGACTTGCCCGATGCAGAATATTGTCTCAACTGTCTGAGCCTGTAGCTTTATTTGCATGTGTGGGTGGTTATCATAGACCGCATTAATACAGATTGTCTTTATTTTTTTTTTTCAGAAGAATAAAAAGCATATTTTAATGTGGTGTGTTCAAAATACATATGACTCGAAGGGACATAAAAAAAACACAATAATTTTACATGGTTCTCTATTTCCAATCTAAAGTGTATTAGCATGCAAGGCAAACCAGCTCGCTTCCTAAAGAGAAAATAAAGCTGATACATACAGTAAAGTATGTAAAAGATGCACAAGGAACTTGCACATTGTTCATTTCTCCTAGATATTTGTGATTTGTGACTTGATTTGTGTATAAACTTATTATCCGCTTCCAACAGGAAGTTATATTTTGTTGTGACATACTTTTGTAAAAGAAAATGTCCTCAAATGGGGATTTTTTTTGCAGCATAACACAACAACAATGTATAAAACACTGTTGAACAAAGTGAAGTAAAAGGTACAGCAAAGCCTAAATGTAATGTCCCCATGTGTGGACGCAGGAGGGTCTCAGGAGGTTAAATATCCTGCATATTACAATTCATAAAATGATCACTGTGCTGAATAGAGTTACAGAAAAATGTTGGAAAAATGTTCAGAGAGGTCATAAACTGAGTGAGAAGTTGGACTTTTCTCACAGACTTCTCTGTATTTTGCAGCTAGAAGAGATGCCTCGGGCTGTTCGTCAGAAAGAATGCAATTTCACCCTGGCTTCACTTTTCAGACCAGGTGGCTACGTCCATCTACAGTCTATGCACTCATGTGCTCACAAAGTCCTGAGTGAATCAAATTGGCTGAGTTTTCTAATGAGAAGCTTATTTAGTCCAATGTTATAGAGAAACACATGATTCTGTTTATGATGCTAATGGAAATCTGCACTTGAACTTTTGGTCTTGACTCTGAAATAAACTGCTCTTTGCAATTAACACACACACACACACACACACACACACACAACAGTTGATGAGGCAGGTTTGATGGACCTTTGTCCTGCATATGTCTTTGTTTTCAGCATGTTTAGGAACCGTGCAGTGCAAAGGTCTATCCAGGTTAACTGCTTAAGTGTCACTATCAACCTTTTTAATCATCTCTTGTATTTTATTCCCTCGTTCTTTCCTTCCTTTTGCTAACACTTTTTCTCGCACTTATTGTCCATGTCTTGCCTTTCCACGTTTTAAACCTGTAACTTGAGAAGACCGCCTGTTTAGCGAGTCGCATCTTTCGCTGTGAGTAACACCACCACAACCGCAGCACGTGACACACTGCTCAAATTACACCAAACCTGGAGAGCCGGATAACAGGAGGAGCACGATGGCTTCACACTGGCCAAGAACAGTAAGGCAGCAGTGTTATTTTACATATGTCACATGCAGAAAGTTATACTTTGAATGATGCTGTGATTCAGTGATCTTATGATGTGAGGTGTTGGGGTTATGATCTAGATTTGGGTTCAGACCTCTACAAAGCTGCATAATTGTTTGTATTATGGAGGGTTCATCAATGAAATAAGGAACTGAGCTAAATCCCATCATGCATGATAAATTTTGCACTGGGGGCTGAAGATATCCAGGAGACATGAGTAACTTTTCCTTTTTTAATATCCTTTCTATAGATTGCTGTAAAGTGTTGAAAGGCTATTCACAATGTCCTTTGATCATACAGTAAGTGATCGACTCTACTAATAGGGAGTAGGGAGAGACAGTCTGGTTTATAGAAAAGAGATGCTGCTTAGAGAAAGAGTAATCCAGTCCTGGTCCTGTGGACATGTGATCTTCTGTTTGAGACGGATGCCAAAAAAAAAATCCTAAAATAGGTTAAAATGCACTGTATATAGTGCTCATGACTAAAGTTAGATTGTCAGTGTTATGTAGCTGCATGTAAGGTAAACCACTCAATCATATAATGGAGAAAAAAAGCAGCAGCACTACTAGAGTCAATATTATTTAGTATGAGTTACAGCTATAACTGAACTGGGAACTAGGAATAAAGTGAGCATTTTTGTAATCAAAAACCTAGCCATGTCTTCCACAAGATTTTCCACGATGCTGGGAGGTGAAACTTTGCTTTCATGCAGTGCTCCAGTCCATCTTCTCAGAGATGTCATCAGGGCGCGGTACAGGAACATTCTTTCACACTGATCTGGAATATTATTTCTCATTGTCTTTGTGCAAGAAAGTCATTGTCATGTTGAAAGTAATCATTTGAGCAAAATTAAGTGTAAAACAAATTCACTAAAACTATAAATACTGCAGGGGGGCTTGAGACTCAGCCAGGTGTCGTGGGTCCAATCTGTAAGAATGCTAAAACAGGGAGGCAGACACCTATTCATGCTCACATCCACACCCATTTAAAATGAAATCACCAGTTAACCTAACAGGCATCATTTGCACTGCTGGAGGAAACATAGGCAAGATAACATACAAACCCAAACTCTGAACCATCTCAGTCTGAGACAGTAATATTAATTCAAAATTATATCATGGAATTTTAAGAAAATTTCTACAATAATTATATCAATAATTTCTGATGATACAGAAAAAATTTCCCATTCTTTTTTTTTTCATTGAGCTGCTGTCACTAATGACAGACTACATGATTGAAAGTGTTAATCTATAGAAACAAGGTGCCAGCAGCAGATGCATTATATTGCAATGGCAGAGACACAGCGTTAAATCCAATGCAAAAAGAAGTTGAGGTAGTATTTTCCCAGGAAATTTTGCATAAAAGTACAAAATAACTTAATAACTTAACACTTTAGTTTAACAGTAACTAAAGTAACTCAACCTTGTAACTTGTCAGCAGAATGTTGTTACACAATTAAACTGAGCCCGCTTGTACTCGAGGGCATGCTTTTGCCTCAAGTGGCAAGTTTGTTTCCACCTTTAGCAGGAAGAGTTTTCTTGTATTTTTTTTTGTTGTTGTGTTTTGTTGGAGGTTGTAGAAGTAGCTTCTTTTTTAAATGCTGAATTTTCATCAGAAGCTGACACGCAGCTCTTGCTCTCAGACATGCCTGGGCTTATCTTGCATTAGGGAGCATAAGTAGAAATTATATTGCAATATGACATTTGATATGACATAAAAATATATATTTATTTATTTATTATAATATTATTGGGGACCATATGATATGAGGCAGCCATAGTGTTACACCACCACTGTGCATTTCATGGATTGGACTTTTGGATTTGATTACTAACATATACAGTATAGACTGTGGTATCAACATACTTTTTATTTAGTTTGAATGTGTCCGAACTATGCTGATTTGCTTCTGTAATTAAGTAATAACAACATTCAGATTTGATTGATAATAACTGATATACTTATTTCTCTCCCTAGATATTTGACTGTTTAAGAAGCCGGTGCAGCTCAACATGGACTCTCCACTGAACGCTCAGAAGAGAAAAGTAACCGTGACACCGACAGCAGCCCCTGATGGGGGCTATGCATGGTTCATCCTGCTCTCTTGCTTACTAGTTTTTGGCCTGACCTTTGGGGTCATTAAGTCCTTTGGTGTGTTCTATGTTGCCATACATCAATACTTTGGAACCACAGCAACAGGAACATCATGGATTACCTCCATTGCAGTGGCCACCATTCACATCGTCTGTAACTATCAGCAGTTTTTTTTCTACTTTAACATTTATGTTTTTACTACAGTTAGTGTATATATAGATATATATGTATAGATGTATACCTAAACATTACTTTCTTGTGTGAATGAATTTTACTGCATTAATCTCAAAACTATTTCAATTACAAATCAATCATAAAACAAATTAAATAGCTCCTCCTTACTGTACCTCCCGACTGTGGAGTGTCTAAATGTTACATAAGTATGTCCTGTGTCTCCATTTGCAGCTCCAGTGTCATCTGCACTCAGCACCCGCTTTAGCCATCGCTCTGTCGTGATGGCAGGTGGGCTTATATGCAGCTTAGGAGCCATTTTTGGGGCTTTTGCTAATAACCTCAGTGAACTCTACTTAACAGTAGGGTTCCTAAATGGTAAGTGATTTGATGCAAGCATGCTTACACACAAAACCAACCCAGAACCCAACACACAAAATGATATTCGATGTTCTTCTTTGTGGCAGGTTTTGGCTATGCCTTAACCTGGACCCCGACAGTGACCATGTTGGGCTATTACTTTGACAAGAGGCGCCCGGTGGCCAACGCCTTATCAAGCGCAGGGGAGTGCATTTTTACATTTGTCCTCACACCCTTGTTTCAGCTGATCATCAACAACTTCTCCTGGAGAGGTGCTCTCCTGATCCTAGGGGGTCTGCAGTTACACCTGTGTGTGTGTGGGATGCTGTTGAGGCCCCTAAAAGCCACCAAAGATGTTACTAATGGCAGCGATGCAGGAGAAAGCTTAGCCCTCAGATCAGTCTCAAAAGGGAACTTGGATGAGGTCAAGCCGAGGCGTCAAGAAGGGAAAGAACTGGAAATATCTGAAGAGGCTGTTGAGTGGGCAGTGGAACCACGTCTTGAAGACCCTGAGGACAAACATAATACGACGAAAGACAAAACCAACAGAGCTAAGCCGACTAAGCTAAAAAACAAAATTCTTCTCTATGTAGATTTTACCCTCATCACAAATGCTCCATTCATGGTCTATTCCATGTTTGGGGTGTTCACTGCTCTGGGTTTCTTTGCCCCAGCTCTGTTCCTGGTTCCATATGCTCGCAGTAAGGGGATCGACGAGTACCAGGCAGCTGCACTCATGTCCATCTCTGCTGCACTGGACCTTTTTGGAAGGGTGCTTTTTGGCTGGGTGGCAAACCTGAGACTGGTGGAGACGGTATGTTCAGTGTCATCAGAGCCTGAACATGATCACATGAACCTTTTATAATATAGTTTTTGTTTATGCTTAATAGACCCAAAAAAAGCTTGCATCTTATTATGTTTTAACTTCATTATTTATAATTCTTATATTTTTTGCTCGAATTGGTATTGGTGTTGTGTCAGCACCTAATGCATTATAAGTTTGCTTTTCCCACTCCCTGCAGGTGCAGCAGCTGACAGCTACAGTGATTCTGCTTGGTACAGTGTTACTCCTTTGCCCACTGGCCACCTCGTTTTCAGAGCTGGTTGCTTTTAGTGCAGTTTATGGGCTAGTGTATGGTGCAACAGTTGCCGTTCACATCACCGTGCTAGCTGAGGTTGTAGGCATCCAGAGGCTTGGAAGTGCACTGGGGTTCTTCATGCTTATACGCAGCAGTGGAGGCCTGCTTGGACCACCCATTGCTGGTGAGTTTCGACAGTGAACACTAAAACTTAAAAACATGTTAAATCTGTGAATGTGAAAAAAAATGGATTGCACCTTTGGGTTGTTGGTGTAAAGCTTCATGGCCGTCCAGTCTGCTGCTGAGATTGCAAATCAAAAATAAACAAGAACCTGTACCGAATAGAATAAAATTCATTACAATAGGATATAATTATTGGTTATACAGTATAATAACATTTCTTAAGCTTTGCTGATACAAAATTCTGAAAGTCACAGTGAACCCTGCCATTATCCAGTACATAAGGTCTTACACACTGGATGTGCTTAGACATCATTCTACAATGTAACTGCAGCCTAGTGTGCCTCATTCAAACCAATGAGATTTTGATATCTCTCTGCCATACAGTACTGCCCTTCAATTAATGATGGATTTCCTCAAATCTCCATCTGACTGAATCTTTTTTTTTTTATATTTAGAGGGCAAGTGGACAAAATCACATTATGATTGCACTTTATGTTAATTTCACGGCTGATCGCTTCCTAAATATTCCTTTTTCTTGTTAAATGGAGTTTCATTCCATCACATTTCACTGTAGCATTTTCATACAAAATATGAGCGCATCTGCGGTAACAATGCATGCAAATCATTTCAGTAGAAAAAGACCAAAAATCGACAAAAGGCAAATAGACACGTGCACCTAATTGAAAGTGCAGCTTACAGCCTTGCCAAGATATATATTTTTAGACATTTTTGCTAATTTGTGGCTTGAAAGGGTTGTGAGTATCCTATCAACACAGACAGCCAATACTGTATTTGCAATTATCTTCATTAATCTATCTGCTGCTTAGATTAAACAGGCATTTATTGAACTAAAATAGCAGTAAAATGTCTTTGCAAGTGAAATGAAATCTTATTTTGCTCCTCTCTGTGCAAACCAACACGTACCAAATCAGCAAGCATGTGAACCTCATTATGGAGGTTGTGACCCACATTCACACACAACTCTAAACATAAGCACTAAATAGACATTAAAAAACGGCCCAGCTTGGTTCGGCATCCAGACAGAGATGCTCCTGCCAGAAAGTGGGATGCTCCTGACCACATTCAATAGTAAATCATCTGGGGGAACATTTCCTACTACAGTATACTTATTTACAGTACACTGTTGTAGTTTTTTGCCATCCTATTGCATTTACAGATTTTTAAAAATCTGTATATTCATGTATATTCTACCCCCCACCCCGGTACTTTTTACTGTAATATTATTATTAACTGTATATTATTGTAATATTATTGAGAGAAGTCTATTGTGACTAGTATGTATATATTTTTAAGATCTTTTTTAACAAGTTCTTAAAAATCACCTAATTTGTATTAAAATGCCACCCCCACATTTAAGTGTTAAATTCAAGAAAACGCTGAAGGCTGAAACTGACCTCAAATGTAGTCAGATGCTCATTGAAGTGAAGTAGATGCAAATATAGCCTGTGGTGTCCTATTTTTAACTTAACATGGTCCCTCTGACACAGAGGCTATTTCTAACTGCTTCTACTTTGATGACCAGAGAGTTGATGGATGTTGAGGGTGCATCAAAGCTTTCTATTTATGTTTCCTTCAAGTGAGGCGCTGGTTGAACTGCCTTAGGATGAACTTAGTGTTAGTGCAATGCGGTTTCCACCTCAATCTTTTACTTGTTCATGGAACAATCAGAGAGTTGTAGCATTGCTGTGTTTTGGGCAGCATAGGGCCATTCCAGTGCCGAATGGATGTTGGCATTTAAACACTTGTACTTTTCCTTTTAGGATTCTTAATTGACAAGATGAGTGATTATGGGACAGGCTTCCTCATGGCAGGTGTGGCTCTCATTGTCTCTGCCTTGTTCCTGCTCCTCCTCCGCCAGATCAGCCGAAGGGCTCAGGGCGCAGCTGCCAGGAATTGTAAGACACACAAGGAAAAAAACAACACAAAGTCTAGGAGGTGAAGAAAATGAGGAGCAGGAAATGGCATAATGATCAAGCATTTTCTGCAGTTGGTGAGTTTAAAATGGCATTTGATCCAAATTTTGCCATCTGGATTGTCATGTTCTTTTTGGTGTCTGTATTCTGTAGGACGTTGATGGTTTGGCGTCTTTAAGGCATCTGGTTCTTTCACATGTGCATAGGTATCACATGAAATATCCATCCATCCATTTTCTTCCGCTTATCCGGGGCCGGGTCGTTGTGGGGCAGCAGCCAAAGCAGAGAAGTCCAGACCTCCCTCTCCCCAGCCACCTCCACCAGCTCATCCGCAGGGACCCCAAGGTGTTCCCAGGCCAGCCAAAAGATATAATCTCTCCAGTGTGTCCTGGGTCTGCCCCGGGGCCACCTCCTGGTAGGACATGGCCGGAACACCTCACCCAAGAGGCGCCCAGGAGGCATCCTGATCAGATGCCCGACCCACCTCAACTGGCTCATTTTGATGTGGAGGAGCAGCGGCTCTACTTTGAGCCCCTCCCAAATGGTTGCCAGCCACCCATCGGAGGAAGCTCATTCTGGCCGCTTGTTTTTTCGGTCACTACCCAGAGCTGATGACCAGAGGTGAGGGTAGGGACGTAGGTCAACCAGTAAATCGGCACAGCATTGCTTTTATACTCAGCTCCCTCTTCTCCTCCACCTTCATCCCCTCTCCCATCCATCGTGAATAAGACCCCGAGATATTTGAACTCCTCCACCTGGGGCAGCAGCTCGTCCCCGAGCCGCAGTGGGCACTCCACCCTTTTCCGGCTGAGGACCATGCTCTCAGAATTAGAAGTGCCGATTCTCATGCCTGCCGTTTCACACTTGACTGAATGGACCGCAGCAACATACTCGCCCCATACTCCCGCAGCACCTCCCGAAGAATTCCCAAAGGGATGTGGTCGAATGCTTTTTCCAAGTCCACAAAACACATGTAGACTTAATGGGCAAACTCACACACACACTTGAATATCCTGCGGAGGATAAAGAGCTGGTCTGCAGGCATATTTACAGTCAGTGAGATTTGACTTGACTGTTCACAATATCGTTTCCATATATTGAATACTTTTATCCTTGTACAGATGAGGTGTCGTGTATAGATGACTGCTGAGTTGCCAGTTTTAAAATGCAACTATGGCTCCCTCCAGTGAGAAGCTACTGATACTGCAATAGCAGCCTCCCTGACTACAGGACTGAGCTGAAAATGCAGACGGAGGCAGATTTATAATCCACAGAGAGGATTACAGACCATTGAACAAAAATTCAAACAACCAGATTACATTAGGTAAGCAAACCGTGTGAAGCATGCTTTCTTACTTTCAAGCCCCTTTGTAAACAGCAAAAGAAAAAAAAAGTTATCTGAAATGTTTAATGGTTCAAAATTGGAGTTTGAAACCCACCGAGGTATTTTTTCTTTTTACTTTCCTCCTGCGCTGCACTGTGTTTGCTACATGCAAAGTCTGCAGTAATGCAAACATACAGTAACAAGTATAAATAAACACATCACTCTCCATGAACCTGTAATAACAAAAACCAGAGGAAGGTTTACAAACAGTGGCCCACACTGGAATGCCCCTCCACACACACACACACAGATATGCAGACTCACACATACACCAAAGGCAAAAGGCTACAGAAATGAAAACTTGCCACAACAAGAGAGCTGGTCTCAAAATACCACAAGCCTTTGATCTACCAGTCAGGAACAAAGACATAATCCATGTTTCATAGGAGCTCTACATGAAAACCAAACACACACACATTCATTCACACACACTCACATACACACACTATGCAGTGGCTGACTGCCAAGAGAGGGACGTGGCTACCCTACTATCAGGAAAAGGTTATGCTTGGTTTGAACCGAGCAAATGAGTATTTTCAGTTCAGCGAGATAAGAAAAGAGGGAGGCTTATACAGTTTTAGTTTTCAGAGTAGGGGGTATTTATTGCAAACAACAACAACAAAAAACAAAACATGGGCTACAATTCAAAGGCTGCACCAGCGGTTTGTAGGCAAATGCAAGACACATTTGCATGTGTCAGTCAACCAAAAAGTGCTCATTCTGGTCTCACTCTGTTAACAAGTGTGCAGTCGGCACGACAGAAACAGAAATTAAATACAAATCCTTTTGCTGCCCATCAGATCCTAACTCTCATCTGCCCACATGCTGCTTCACTTTTCCAACCAATCAGGAACAACAAAATGAAAACCCGTGACAGTGATCCTCTGCAGGGTCGCCTCTGTTAGCTCGAGCAGTGAGAGTTTACCAACACCAGAGGCTGAGACAGCAGGCTTCTCTGTAGCATTCAATGTTGCACTTGCCTGGAGCAAATGTTACCAACACGAGTGGCCGAGAACATGACTTGGCAGCGTGTTATTAATTGGATCATGATGTATGATTAGACATTTTATGCACGTTTATCGGGGTAAAACATGTGACGCAATAAATTAAAATCATCTTTCAAGTGACCCACTGTGGTGGGATGTGTGTTATGTGTGTAAATAGAGAGGAAGAGTAAACGAGAGGCACGAGACAGCCTAAATGTGACCCTTTCAACATCAACTCCAATAAAGCAGGAAGCAGAAGAAGCGCTTTGAAGTCTAGCATGACTTACTGAAGCACCTCCTGGACACTTTGACCCCACGCTGGAGCGCCTGGCCTGTGGGTCGTTATAGAAGCTGAGTGAGTTTCTTTTTTGTTCTGACCTCGGGGTCATGGTGAGGAATGCTGCTCAGCTACCTGAGTTCAAAGTTTTTAGTTGCAGGATATGAAGAAAATGTGAGGCAAGTGGAAGGAGAAAAACTGTATTTGAAAAATGAGAAACTAATTTGGACAAAGCAGGAAAAACATAAAAAGGGAAACTTGAAACTAAGGCGAAGCACGCAAGGTAGAGCAGTAGGCAGCCAGTCGTGAATAAGAGGCAGGAGGAAATGAGAAGAGTCCAGGAATGTGAAGAAAGAAAAGGAGACAGAAAAGAAGCAATTATGCTGGGAAGCTCTCGGCGCGAGCGCAGTGCACCAGATCTTTTGCAGGTTGATGTTGTTAGAGAATAAAATATAATCACATGGAAGTGAATATAGTAGCTGAGCAGAGCGATGGTTCGAACCTCAGTGAGAAAGTCGTCCTGATGATGAGAAACTATTAAACCGGCTAAACGGGGTTTAGCTTAATTAGGATAAACGGCAACCAGAACCTCGCACCACCCAAAGAAATCATCCCTGAAACAGATCACAGCTGTAAACATCAGGACTTGTGTGCCTGTTTGTCTCTCTGAGATGTCATGAAACTCATTCTAACAAATATTTGTTTTTGGTGCTTTCTGGGTGGATTTCCTGCACTACAAATTGAGCCAAACAGCCAAGAAGTTCCAAGAGGGAACAGATTAATTTTGAGTTTAGTTAGTTTGGGGTTTTGTTTGTTTGTTTGTTTGTTTGTTTGTTTGTTTTATGTTTTGTTTTGTTTGTTGAGTGGCTCCTTTCCCAGGTTTAAAATACATTTTCAATTTGCTAGACTTTTAAAGTTAGTGACTAAAACTACATTGAAGTCAAATAATTTTGTGTTCTTTGTGAATGCCTTCTTGTCTGCTGTCTATCACAAGTCTTTCCTTTTATC
>VOQJ01044797.1:0-16431 GCA_015052665.1 Apistogramma diplotaenia | reverse complement strand
GGCGCTTATATCTGTCCCTGCCCTTTTTCCCTCAGAATCTCAACAATGAATCACAGCACAACAAACAGCCATTTACCAAAGTCACCCTAAAAGCAGCATTTCTATCTGCTGGACCTGTGCAGCTCTTTTATGTTCATATAAAGTGATGTGATATGATATGGATGGAACTCAAAAGTATTTGAAAACTGTTGTAGAAGACTTTTCTTACATGTATTTAGGCTCTTTAAGTAAAAGTACTTATATCCAGAGTGGTCCCATTCAAAAGTATATAAAGTACATTATAGTACTGGATTAGTGTTGTCTATGAGGGGATGGGCGATTATAGCCTGAAAATTATATCACAGTATTTCAAGAGAATTTGTGATAATGATATTTCTGAAGGGTTAAAACATCAGAATTGATGCTTGGAGCCTGCAGGCAGCAGCAAGTAAATGAAGGGCATCTTCATCTTTCTTTTTCAGTGAGCTCCTGTCGTCGATGAGACTCTTCCTAATTTGAAGTGTGACTGCAGAAACACAGTACCAGCAGCAGCCTTACACTGCATTAATGACACTGCATTATAATCCAGTGACACTTGTGTATTCTGCACAATTCTGTGCTTTGCTGTACAGTAGGTACTGCATCCTTATCAGAGGCCGATGCCTGGCTCTTGCTGTCAGACATGCCTGGGCCTTTATTGTTGTATGTAAACACATTGTGTTGCTATAGCAATGCTATTGACATGTCATGGAGATGATTTATCAGTAACCTGTCTAACCTTTCCCTAACCCCTAGATAAACATATTAGCAGATTTATATTTTCTGAACCTGTGAAATAATCGGTAGTGCTGCACGTTGTAAAATGAAGATAAACATTATTCTAGCCAGTGCCACCCCGGCTCTGTCTGATGAGGAAGTGAACACGTTGCACTCAGACTTCATTTACAAAATTTCACCATGTTAACATGAGCGTTTGTGTTATTCTGTGACTTAATAAGCTCTATTAAAAGTCAGCTTTAATAGAGGAGAAACAAAAACTGGGAGGTTCTGATTTTATCCATATTTACTGCAGTTGATGACGTTTTTAAAGTGCGAGTCTCTGAAGTATTCCTGTGTTCTGTGGTCCCTGAGCTTTGACATTCATTTTTCACCCCCTTTTGTCCGGCCCTCACCAGAAAACTGTGGACTGCATGACGACCATGTCTGTGCCCTCCACACTCGTCAAATGCCTCTACTTGTTCTTTGACCTGCCCCACATGGCCGAGGCACCTGTAGGCCCCACGTCACAGCCGCCACAACAGCCACCACCCAACCAAGAGAAGACCCCGAGCCAAGGCCACACCCAGCCGGACCTGCCCCTGGCTGACCGCAGAGCTCTGCTCCAGAAAGTCTTTGTCCAGGTAGGAAGACGACAGGAACAGCTTCGGTCCAAAAAGCTGCAGGCTGGCTTTATTTTTAAAACCTTCACACAAACATTAACTGATTATTCAAAAATGTAAACACTGCTGAAAAAAGATCAATTACTCTGGTGTTTACCACATATGTGGTTGACTTTTTTTAAAAAAATTCTGTAATTGGCTTATTTTGCTGCTTCAAATCCATTTGTGCACTGATTAAAAAGATGGGAAATTCTGGCCTCCATAAAGACCTGGATGTTGACTTTTTAGATCAAGCAGCATGTCTCACAAACAGCTGCAGCTCCACTACAGCAGGCTCGGGCTTAACTTTGCTGTTTTTAAGTAGTAGTTTGATCAGCTCATTCTCAGGCTGCCTTTAAGAAATGCCGTGTTTGTTCTACTCGTGCAGATCCTGGTGAAGCTCTGCACCTTTGTGTCTCCGGCGGAGGAGCTGGCCCAAAAAGATGACCTGCAGTTACTATTTAGCGCCATCACTTCCTGGTGTCCTCCCCACAACCTGCCCTGGAGGAGGAGTGCTGGGGATGTGCTCACCACCATCTCCCGACACGGCCTCAGTGTCAACGTGGTCAAATACATTCACGGTAAATACAGATGTGCTGCCGCTAGAGGACACATGTGGATGTGCACATGTGAACCAGTCCACGTCCGAATCGTACAAAGCAGCTTGGTAACAAAAACAGATTGTGAGAATAAGAAGATTTACGGTTTGCATTCTGACAAATGAAACAGTGTAAATGTCAGAGGGCTGCTGATTACAGTTTCTCGTGAGAGTTGCGCAGTGATTTGTGTGACACTAATTTACTATTTCAAATCCCTGTTACTACATATGTGCATTAAAAAGCAAAGCCGCGAAGCTCTCGTGTTTCTAGCATAACAAATGTTACTAAAACTGTACAAATCTGACTCTTTTCCTCCTGATGCATCTTTTTTACTTTCTATGAATCCAAGATAAAGGCAAGCCTTTGGCCTTAATCATTTCCATACATTCTCTCACTCAAATACATTTCTTTGCCTCTCACAAGCCCTCCTCTCCATTCACAGAGAAGGAATGCCTGGCCACATGTGTTCAAAACATGCAGCAGTCAGACGATCTCTCCCCTCTGGAGATCGTTGAGATGTTTGCCGGCCTCTCCTGCTTCCTCAAAGACTCCAGCGATGTGTCGCAGACGCTGCTGGACGATTTCCGAATGTGCCAGGGTTACGCATTCCTCTGCGACCTCATGCTCAGGTACAGATGAGGTCTCCTTTCCTACTGCTGTCACCCAGGCCTAGAGACACCTGGGCGGCAACCTCCTGACAACCACCGGTTGTTAGGGAAAAATATCCATTCCTCAGCCGGTGGACAAGTGGTTGGTGGAGGTTGCTGACACTTGCTAAGGGAAATTATTCACAAAGAGGGTACTGCACCAAAATCCCCCTTGTGATTGCTTTGGTTACTAGCACATTGCTGCATTTGGCCATAGTTTGCAAGGAAAGTGCCAACTTATCTGCAAACACTCACCGAAAAAGTGTGAAATATACTGTATGGGAAAAGGAGGCAGTTTGCCTTCAGATTGCACAGGTTGTGCCTTAATGCTGCAGTTCAAGACATACAACTTTGTTTGTTTCTGGTTTTACATTTTCACTACAGTTTGGTTGGCGAGTGTTTGCAGGTAAGTCGGCGTCACGCATCCAAACTACAGGCACACAGCAGTCTGCTGCCAGATGAAGCACACGCACACACGTTTCCATGCATGCAAATATCTATAAGGAGGTAGCACATGTAGTATACAGTATTTTGCAATGAACAAAGTATATATGAAAAAACCACATGAACTCTTACGAGATGATGGCTTAATGAGGCATATTTTTGTATTTTTTGCATAGTTTTAATACATTTTTTTACTATAAATTTTCAAATGTGACAGTGTTTTGAAGTAGAAGTTCAGATCCGTTTTCTGAAAAACCCAGTAATGTTTTTTTTCATGTTATGTAAGTGGAGTTTGGCTAGAATAATTAACACATTGACAACTTGTTGGTCACTGCTGGTAATAAAATGTCATGCTCTCTAACTACAATTTCTGTACCAAGGTATTTTTTCAGATCTACCTGGAAATCTTTCCAAAATAAGGTCACATGCACACAGTGATCCCTAGTGACAGGTGGTTACTAAGTGATCGCTGAGTGGGCTCTAGGCACACATGACCAAGGCCTTATTCACATTATGGCGTGTGAAGATTAATGCAAACTCTCCTTGTGCGTTCAGACTGGAACAGGCCAAGGAGGACGAATCAAAAGATGCTTTGAAGGACCTGGTCAACCTGGTCACCTGTCTATCCACGTACGGGGTGACGGAGCTCAAACCTGCCGGCTTGACAACCGGGGCCCCCTTCCTGCTGCCAGGATTTGTTCTCCCGCAGCCCTCTGGGAAAGGTATTTTAGTGTAGCAACTGTGGCTACTCAATCCTTTAATCTACCATACGTTTTATAATGAGGAAGACTTTAGGGCCTGCAAGAAAATTTAATATGGGGATCATTAATGGCCCGCCTGTAAATGTCCAGCCATCTATACACTTAGACACTATACACTGTAAATCCACTGACCACTATGGTTTCTGGACTTTTTTCTGATATCACATTAAAAGAAAAAAATTATAAATTTATGTTACTATTGAAGAAACTACTATATTTTTTCTATGTTAGGGAAAAGTTGCTGTATTACATATAATAATCCCCAAAACAAAGAATTCACAGCATGGATTTCTTGTTAAAAATAAGAAAATGCTACTAAAAACAGCTAAAAATGGAAACCCACCGGATTGATTTTGCAGCCTCAGGGTTGAGAGGTCCAGTTCTGTAAGCACAGCTGGTGAAGGTGAAGCCCGACTGTGCCGGGACAGCGGTCAAACCACCCAGTCATGCCGAACTTTAGTATCCAGGTAGAGGAGTTATAAAAACCCCACACACAAGCACATCCAGTTGCACTTGTGTTTACGCACCTAATGACAGTTCCAGCTGTGCGCAGTCATTACCAGGAGCCATCATGGTATGAGGGTCTGCTTACACGCCTAATTAACTCGCCACATTCACTTAAGTGCTGTGTGTGTTTGAGGTGTGTGCTGGCACACACTTTCACTACCGGTTGTCTTTAGTGTCCTCCTCGAGTGTGAGCTACGTTAAAGCCTAAAATATTTTTATAGACTCAGTGACTGAAGAATATGACTCCAGCACCAGCTGAACAAAGCACAGTGGAAAAGTCCGTGTTAAAACAAAATTGTCAATGACAATGAAGAGTTTTGAAGTAGCAGGTATCTGCTGCACATTCGGCCGATCCTGTTGACTGGAGTGAGCGATCGCGGTGCAGAAGTCACAGAAAGGAGAAGTCTGTGCTGTTGCTGTAGAAAGTTCAGTGGAGTGAGTCAGCAGAAACTGAATGTGTATTAAAAAACAAGGTTATTTGTGCAAATGAGCACATATTTTTGTGACTTTGTGACAACTGTCTGTGAAAAGTGCTAAATAAGTAAAATTTACTTACTTACTTACATCAGTGGCTTCGATTTCCTCCTTTGGCCTTTATTATCCCAGCAGGGTGTCTGACAGCTGGCAGGCCGTAGGTGTTGATAGCCCGGATCTTGTTCTTCCCATTCAGCTGACTTCTGAGGACTTGCCTGACTCTCTGCAGGTACTTGGAGGTTGCAGCTGTAATAGCAGCCTCTTCATGGTTCCCATTAGCCTGTGGGATTCCAATATTTGTAGCTGTCCTCAGTGTCTGCGGTGTTACCATCTGATAGAGCAATCCCCTCAGTTCTGACTGCTTTTCCTCTCTTAGTTATTGCTGTAGATCCTAGTTGTTTGGATCAGTGAGTCGATATCTCGTTCACTCCTGGCGTACAGCTTGATGTCATCCATGTACAGGAGGTGGCTGATGTTCACTTCATTCCGTAGTCGGTATCCGTATCCAGTCTTGTCGATGAGCCGGCTGAGGGGATTCAGGCCTATGCAGAACAAAAGCGGGGACAGAGGCAGGGACAGGATACTGAGGGAGGTTATTGGCTGGTAGTTGAATGGGACTTGTCCCTTCTGGGGGTCCTTGGGGATCAAGACCGTCCGGCCTTCAGTCAGCCATTCTGGGTGTATCTTAGCCTCTAGCGGCTGGTTCATTTGTGCTGCCAGGCGCTCGTGGAGTGCAGTTAGCTTCTTCAGCCAGTAGGTGTGGATCATGTGAGGGCCTGGTGCTGTCCAGCTCTTCATATGTGGGACACTTTCTTGTATGTCTGCCACTGTGATGGTTACTGGATCCTGTTCAGGGAGGTTGCTGTGGTCTGCTCTTAGATCCACTAGCCACTGAGCATTGGTGCTGAGTGTTGCATCCTTCTCCCATATGCTCTTCCAGTATTGCTCTGTCTCCAGCCTTTGTGTGGGTGCTGTTCTCATGTTGTTCCCCTGCCACTGAGATATACCTTGGATGGTTCAGTGGAGAAAATCTGGTTTATTCTCCTGGCTTCTCTCTCTCTGGTATACCTCTTAAGGCGGTTAGCCAAGGCTGTGAGCCTCTGGCAGTCTCTAAGGCCTCAGGTATGGACAGCTTGTTGTATTTCTTAGGCACTGCTTTCCTCATCACACCTTTCTCCAACTCTGAGAGCTGGCTAACTTCCCTCCGTGCTGCCTTGATCTTAGCCTCTAGTCGTTGTTTCCATGGAGGGGACTGCTCCTCATTGCTGTTCATCTTATAGCCAAGCATCTCAAGGATCGCTGTTGCCGTGGTATACATCAGCTGATTGGCTTCAGTGATGGTCGCGGTTGGCATTGTTTGTAGTGCCGCATTTGTATCTTCTAGTAGACTTTCAGAGGGTACTTCATGTAATCTTGGTAGTCGGCGTCGAAGGAGCCAGTCATGATCTTATCTCTCAGGTCAGCTGCTCTGGCATTCAGTGTACTAGTTGTTGTTATTGGGGCTTGGTACCTAATCTCAGAGTGTGGGGATGATGAATTCTCCCCCTGACCTGTCGTCCCGGCTCACCTTGCCGTAGCATTTGTGTTGTACCTCGTCAATCTCTAGTTGCTTCCTTCGTGTGTTGGAACACTGAGCCACAACTTGTTTCACCGTGAGTTTGGATGTTGGGTTTCGAAGACTCCATTTGTCCCACATCCTCTTCATGTGACCCCTCTCGCTGGGATTACTTTTGTAGTAGCATTCCAACAGGTCCCAGTTCTCTACGCAGTATCCCAGCTGTTCCCAGGACTGCACTCTTCTGGAAAGAGATCTCGGATGTTGTTCCAGGAATCTCCTGGAGCCACTCTCCCAGTCTGGGGTCACTTCCTCAAGTGTTTCAATTGCCACGGGGACCACTCTTACCTTCATCTTCCACATCCTCTGTAGCTCTTCTCTCAGCCCTGTGTATTTCTCATGTTCCTTCTTCTTGTTCTTGCTCTTGCTTGGCATTGCTGCATCTGTCACTGCAGCCTTCTTCCTCTGCTACGATGTCCGGTTGGTTAGCATCATCAGTCCGTCTGTATCTGGAAGTCCGACAGGATCTCAGCTCGGTCATTCTCATCCACCCTTGGGGGCTTATCCCATTTTGATTTTGGGACTTCCAGTTCATGCTCGTCACAGGTGTTCCCGTATACTATGTCGTTCCACGTACGTCCTGCCTGCAAGCATCATTTACTGTGCTGTTATGTGTTGGATTGGCTCATGAAGCCCGTCTGTATTGTCACTGGAATGTGCATGTATTCATTTGATGATGCAGAAAATATCTAAATGTTTATATACCTGATTCTAAGCGTATAGTTAAACTGCTGAGTCTCTTTTACACTGTGGGAATTGCAGCTACGTGAACACTGAACACACACACGTGTTCAATTAGCAAACTTAATTTCACTTTAATCTGCTGACAAGCTGAACTGATTTCCACAGTAACATTAAATCTTTAAATGTATCCAGTTTAAAGTTTAAATTTTCCACCTTAGAAATAAGCACATTTTAAAAGAATTAACTTGGATTAAATGTTTATTTTATTACTCTGTGCAGTAAATTCCAAGAGTAATGATCTTCTGCTGTATTATTAGAAAGTTGGTGACCACCATTGTAATGCTCGATTTCTCCACTGGGGGAAAGCCTGGCCTTGTTGAACTTCCTTCATAGATACTCCTCTGATACTGTTATATAAAGATACTGCCTATTTACACAAAATACATATGTGATGCCAAGTGCACTTGCTATGACTGAGTCTATTGTGTCTACATTGTCGGTCCATCTTTTTATTTTACTATAAGGTTTGTTGCTTCATGTTTTCTGCTTCAGGTGGAATTTTCTTCAGTGGAAGTTAATTTGATGTCTTTTATAATTTCAGGCCACACAGTGCGTAATATTCAGGCCTTTTCGGTGCTGCAGAATGCTTTCCTACGGGCTAAAACGAGCCGCCTGGCCTGCATGCTCCTGGACGCCATCGGAAACATCTACGCAGCAGAACCAGCCAACTACTTCATCCTGGAGTCGCAGCACACGCTGTCTCAGTTTGCCGAGCGTGTGGCCAAGCTCCCCGAGGCTCAGGCCAAGTACTTTGAGCTGCTGGAATTTGTTGTCTTCAGCCTCAACTACGTGCCGTGTAAGGAGCTCTTCAGTGTTAGCATGCTGCTCAAATCGAGCACGTCGCACGCCTGCAGCATCACGGCCGTAGGCACGCTGCTGAAACTGGCCAGGCACGACCCGGTGTTCAGCGACGTGCTGCGGGAGGTCGGCCTGCTGGAGGTGCTGGTCAACCTACTGCACAAGTACGCCGCGTTGCTCAAAGACCCGGCCTCACAACAGCAGCCACACAACAACGACCAAGGTGAGCTGCTCTTTTAGTTCTTCTTTTTAATTTTTCCTGAAAATGCTTGCAGCAGAAATTCCCCTTTGAACAGCCTCAGACATCCACAGCAAAAATAAAACCGATCACGGTGACGACGCTAATTCATTTTCATGTGTGTGTTAAATAATTTTTACTCCCTACCTTTCATTTTGTATCTGCTGCTGAGTCTTTGTGTCCTCTGTGTGTTCAGCAGACTGCAAAAACAACACCGTGGCAGAGGAGCAGAAGCAGTTGGCCTGGCTGGTGATGGAGACGCTGACTGTGCTCCTGCAGGGCTCCAACACCACCAACACGAATGCAGGTAAACGCACGCGCAGAACGCTCCGTGCACCAAGGAGCTTCCTTAAAGACCGTTATGCCTTCCAATTAAATGAAATCCAGTGAACTATACATCGAGTCAACAATAAATTTCTTATCTGATTCTTGTCATGTTTAGAGCTATCGATCGATAGAAATAACAATTAAAAAAGGAAAATGATCCAACCTCGTGTCTCTTTAAGGTCCCAGTGGGCTGAAATGTTTCCCCTGTGAACCTCGGCTGTGCTGCTGAAACATAAACACAGCTCATGTTCCTGAGCAGCCCCCTGCAGGACGACCACATCATAACATGCAGACTGTACCTTTAAAAAGATTTACTCGTCACTCGAGTTTGACCTTTAACAACTTTAAAGTACTAAAGTTGCAGTTATTTAACTGCCCAATCTCCTCTTTGTCCATATACGTCCTACTGACGTGCCCTTGTATAATGACTCGATTCTCCATCGTCTCTAGGCTGATGTGCATTGAACTTTGGCCTCTGTTGAGGTGGAGAGGAAAGAGCTTTATTCCAAGAATGAATAAATTATCTTACTGCATTTTTTAACACGTGTGTGTGTGTGTGTGTGTGTGTGTGTGAGTGTGTGTCAGCTGTAGAAGTGCAGTGACTCACAAACACACCCAGCAGCTCACAGCTCTGTTTGACCTCGATGATGAAGACGGTGGCTTCGGTCAGATGGGCGATGATGTGTGTGATGTTTGGAGCTGACACACTGATTACACGAGGCTCCTCAGCCGGCCGCCCAACCTGGAGACACTCGGAGAAAAGAAAGAAATTAGAATAACGGGATCAGTCAAGATTTTTATCTCCTTCAGATAAACGTGAATAACGTTTAGTAACGTTTTCAGTGATGCTTTTACAAATCAGGTTTTCAGAAGATGTCAACCTGAAAAGTTTCAGTTTGAAGAAGCCGAGGTTTTCCTTGTGAAGCATTCGTTTACTAGTTTGGTCATGAAATGGATGTAATAGTGGGAGGAAGGAGCTGAGGATGTTTGTGCAGAACATCCTCATCTTCATTTTAGAAATGAAAAGCATTCGAATGGGAAAATGGTAAAGACGAGAAATATGAGAAAGACCTGCTGTCTACAACTTGTAATAAGAGATTTTAACAATCTGCAAAACTGATTATGAAAATATCTAATGCCACCATCCCTGACGGCAGGCAGACTGCAGCAGCAGATATGTTTCTCTTACCTTCAGATGCACAGTTCATCTCATTTTCTCTGTTTTGATTATTTTTGATGGAATTTCTTATTTTAAAGTGTTGGTTGAAGCACTCCTTCTTCTCCAAATGTGCATTCTCATTATTTTCTGAAATATATCAAAGGATTTAAGAGAGAGAGTTAAAAAAGATCTGTGGCTGCCAAATACCTGTTCATTAATTGAAGCCTGACTCTGAAGCTCTAACGAGGCCACAGTGAAGCATGGCTGTGGCGTGAGTGCCCATCAGCAGCGCTGCGGTTTCTCCATTAACGGTTTCTTCTTCTCTTCTCCTCCTCGCAGCCCTGTTCAGAGAGTTCGGCGGAGCTCGCTGCGTTCACAACATCGTGAAGTACCGGCAGTGTCGCGAGCACGCCCTGCTCATCATTCAGCAGCTCGTCCTGTCGCCGAGCGGCGACGACGACATGGGAACTCTGCTGGGCCTCATGCACTCCGCACCGCCCAGCGAGCTGCAGCTGAAGACGGACATACTGAGGGTAGCAGCTCACACCTCCTATTCGTCTTCTTTTGGTTTTACGCAGTAACGTTGAGGCGCTTTCTGCTGGGATACTTGTATGCTTTTAATTTGTGTCGTTTACGTCTCTTTTTCCATTTACATCTGCTGGGTTTGTTTTAGTAGACACCAGCAAAGCCTGTCAGCGAATCTGAGTGAGAATTCTGAGCAGCGCAAAGTCTGTAATTTATAAAAAAAAAAATCAATATTCATTGAAGCCCTGCATACAGTAATTGCTTCAGACGAGGTGCGCTGAGAGTGAGGTGCACGTAAAAGCATGCACTCTCACACACAGACAGGATGTGAAGGCGGCTCATCTGGTGAAGCATAATTGCATTTTCAGATTCCGCTCCTTCGAACGAGGTTATTCTCGTGCCGTCCGAAGGCTCCGTTTGGATTAACCCGTCAGCATTTTACTCCAATATCGCTAATCAGGGATTTTAATTATCACCCTAAAAAGGATTGCAAGGAATTCATATCAAGTCTAGTTGGACTTTAATAATTTTTTCCTTTACTGGTGCAAACACACTGCAGACGCAGAGTTAAACCTTTCCCTGTGACGGTGCCCATTTAACACTTTAATGTCTCAGAAGGGAACGGCCTAGCTCTGATGTGCTCCAGCTAAGTCCCACGGCCTCCACATAGCTGCCAAAATTATCACCCTAAACATAAATTTTTGTTGTTGCCTGGTGGTAATTTCCCAGCTCAGAGGTCAGGAAGAGGATGTCGAACATCCTGTGACTGGTGTTGAAAGCTTTGTGCTGAGTCTGGGAGTTTGCGCAGCAGCAGGAAACCGCTGGCTCAATGTAAACAGTGTTCAGAAATGTAAAATTTGGAAATGTGTGAATCCTGGGATGTTCCATTTCCTGAGAGATCAGTTAAAAACCGAATCATGACCTTTATAGAAAAGCTTTGTGATTATGTCCGGGTTCATAGCCGTGGACCGTCCTGAATGACGTCTCAGACTAACATGAACAGTGAAGCTAATGCAGATGCATTCTTTTTAGTGGCCACCAGGGGCAAGTCCTTTTGACACAAAAAGAGGTCAGGGTGCACATGGAAACACTCTGTGACCTCAGTGCATGCTTTGTGATCACAGTGGCTAATGAGTATGTAACTCGTTTGTATCTGGAATGATGGTGCAGAATCATTCAGTAGAACCACGTTTAGCAGCTACAGCTCACAGTAGATGTTTTCTGTATGACACTAGTGGGCTCTCACGTTGCTGTGGAGGCCCACATTTCTTTGTGGTTTGTGGGCATTTGTTCGTGCACAGCTCTCCTACGATCCCGCCACAGCCGTTTCGGTCAGGTCGAGGTCTGGACTTTGCAGCAATGTGATTTGTTTTCTCTGTTGTAGATTTGCTGCTGTGCTTGGTATCATTGTCCTGCTGTGTGACCCAATTTTGGTTGAGCTTGAGCTGCTGGACAGATGGCCTCACATTTGACTCTAGAAGCCTTTGGTATACAGAGGAGTCCACAGTCGACTCGGTCTGCACGGTGCCCAGGTCCTTTGGCTGCACAGCATCACCCCTGTGCTCATGTTAGGATGACGTGTTGCTGTGGTGATGTGCCGTCGGTTCTTGTGCTTCATATTTGTTGATGACTTCTTAATCAAGTCCATTTGATTGCCTTCTGCTACCTTTTTTGTGAAGGCTTGTGTGATGTAGAGGGACATGCTGTACGTTGTGTGATGTCAGACAGCCTCCCGGTTATTTTTATCGACACCGCGCTTCACCTGTGTCGTTCAAAAGCTTCATCTGTTGCCGCTCAGACATTTTTCTCCCCGTTTGCCAATTAAAAAAACGTTTCCTGTCAGAGTCGTTCTGTGTTCTCGGGCTCTCTCTTCCCCTCCGCAGACACGGATCTGGGTTACAGTCTGATCTCTCAGTTTAGGCTGCTTGCAAATACAAACTGTAAAACTTGTAGGAAAAAACCCAGCCGGAGCAGTGAGGCGCAGAAACCCACAGGGGCTCATAAATATGAGTTGATGAATATAGATATGATTGAATGGGGTGGCAAAAAAAACAAATGTGGAAAAAAGAGAAAGATGAAGTGTGTAATATCCTCAGAATAAATCATGCATCCACTGCTCTACCTTAGGTGAAGCAAAAAAGTCAAATCCTATTAGAGATCCAGTTTTTTTGTTTTTGTAAACATTGTTTCTGTAATAATTCTCACAAAATCGCGTCTCCTCAGGCTTTGTTAGTCGTGCTGCGTGAGAGCCATCGCACTCGGACGGTGTTCCGCAAGGTGGGCGGCTTCGTCTACGTCACCTCGCTGCTGGTGGCCATGGAGCGCTCGCTGTGCCAGCCGCCGCGACACGGCTGGGAGCGCGTGAACCAGAACCAGGTGTTCGAGCTTCTGCACACGGTCTTCTGCACGCTCACCGCCGCCATGCGCTACGAGCCGGCCAACTCGCACTTCTTCCGCACGGAGATCCAGTACGAGAAGCTGGCTGATGCTGTCAGGTGAGGTCCACTTGTTGTCTCCGTTATCTGTGTGGAAAAACATACACCAATGAAAATGATTTAATTGGGTTTTTTAAGCCATAAATGTGGTTATTCCACAGTTCTTAGACAAATGCTTTGGATCCTTGTATGGATAATTAAACAGGCTGTGAATTTTGCATGAAACTTTGTGGGTGTGGCCTCTCTAAGATGCAACTTTTCCTCCCGCTCATGACTCTGCTTGCCGTCCTGCAGGCTGCTGGGCTGTTTCTCAGACACTAAGAAGCTGAGCCTCACAAGCGTGTTCCCCTCCAACGCGCAGCCTTTCCAGAGGCTGCTGGAGGACGAGGCTGTCCCCGGAGGCTGCGCAGGAGACAGCGTCTGTCCCACGCTCAAACACTGCAGCAAACTCTTCATCTACCTGTACAAGATGGCCACAGACTCTTTCGACAGGTCAGCGAAGTACCGACCCTAACAATGCAGCTCCGCTCGGGACATTTGTTCAAGATTAAGATTAAATAACCTATCAAATGTTACACTAAGTGCAGAATGTATGTGGTATAATTTCACTGTCCTGCTCACAGTAACCAACAGATTTTATATCCAGAGCTTTTGTGTGAGCTTGTCAGCAATGTATATACTGCACCATAAATCAAGTTCCAGCTCCTGTTCAGTCGAGCTCTTCTTCTGAGGCACACTCTGCTCCCTCACACACGTGCAGGATAATAAAGAGGCTGCGCAGCCTGGCAGTGCCGTCATGGAGACACAATTTAAGGCACTTTAGTTTTGAGGCTTTCAGAAGAAACAAAAACAGCTCTCAAGCCAGTTAGTTTCTCCTTTGCTCTTTGTGGCAGATCTGAATTGCTTAGTTTGAGCTCAAACTTTGTTGAAGATCTGTTAATTTCACCATCACATCCATTATGCTGTTCAATAATTACAGTCCATCTGCCTTGTGCATGTGTGCACCACAAAGGGGTAAAACAAACGTTAAACTTTGTGATCTCGTGAACTTCAATGTTGAACTGTGGTATTAAAATAATCTCCCGGCAGCACGTGATCGTGTGCACGTGACCCAGCCGGAGCTCTGATCCTGTTTCTCTGTCACTTTTCCACTAACAGCCTCTTCCCTTCTTTTCTCTTTCTCTTTTTCTTCCTTTAACCTCTGGCGCTGTCTGGCTGCTCTTCCTCGGTCTGGCCCATCTGCACGGCCGTGCGTGTGCGTGCATGGGTGCGTGTGTGTGCGCACCGCGATGCAGTCGTGCGGAGCAGGTGCCTCCCTGCCTGACTCATGAGACCTCACTGCCCTCCCCGTGGGGCACGCCAGCGCTCGCCAGGAAGAGGTAGCTCTGTCACTTTGCTCACCGCCATCCCTCCGTGTGTCATCCTCACCTTCAGTAGACACTAAGAGAGACTAACCACTGATCCTTTAACTGTCGCATAGCTTCTGCCGCAAACGGGAAACTCCTATATGAACATTAAAGAGGACCTTTAATAGTGTTTTGAATAAATTTCAGCACATGTACAGGTGATCAGGCCTCAGACTGCCTCCAATGTGAGGTTCATGGCTGCGGTCACACCGCAGCCTGAAGGGACCCAAGTACGATTTGTTTTTCCCTTATGGGACCTGCGTCTGATCTTTTCATGACAGTGTGAACAACACAGATCCGATCTTTCCAAATGCGACCAGAGTCTGAACGGCCGGGTCACCTTCCATCTGATCTGCACGTCATCGATACTCAAACGTCGCTATTCTGCGCCCTGCTGTGCGGAAGCAGGAAGAAAAACAACCGTGTTCCGCAAACACTGAGCACGCTCACCACCTGTGACGTTATTGCAGCCTCTACTGCGCATGCGGGACACTTATGTTCGTTTGCCGTTCACACAGGAGATCACATACAAGTCGCATACATCTGGAAATGTGAACGAAAGTGAACAGAAAAATCTGATTTGGGTCACTGCAGACTGCAGTGTGAACGTAGCCTATGGCCACAGCAGCCTGAAATTAACAGCACTTCAAATTACCAAAGTCATTAATAAATCAGTTTAAACAAAATTATATATACATCCATACTGGACATGTTAGTAACGTCATGATTTCTGATGGCAAAAGAATTCCAGGTAGCAAAAAGATTTCAGTGGGTGAGTCACAGTCGTCTGTTTACCAGGAAATTGTTTTCAATAAAAATCCAACACATATGTTTCCCAAATGTAGTTCGTTTGTTTTTAGTCATCCTGTGAGCCAGAAGTCTCCACCACAGAAACCCACCATGTTTTCTGGTTTGCTTTCAGTGCTGAGTTACACAAAAAGACCCGGCTGGCTTTGATGAAACCTGCTGCAGAGCAGCGTGGACTCTCTGACCTCGCTCGATACTTATTTTAAGGAAAACATGTAATTTAAATTAGTAGACTGACTGAAACAATGGTTCAGGGGTTTAGACCCATACACGAATGCGTTTGCTGTGAGCCCCACTGAGACGTTTCTCCCCACACTCACATTCAGCTAAATGATGTTTTTCTTTTCTTGTTCCGCTGCTCTTCCTGCTCCTTTTCTCTTTTCTCTCTGTTCTCTTAAAACACAATCTCTGCTCCTTTTTGAATTTCATGCACAAAGGGATAAACTGGTCGGGACATTTTAAATGTGCTCTGCCGTCAGGAGCCGTAATAGCTGTCAAGGTGAGAGCGAGGGTCTCGTCCCAGCAGACTTCTCCCCCTCCGCCTGTCTGGATTGGCTCCAAGGCTGCATATTCATGAGGCAGACTAATTTGACAATTAGAGATGATAGGGCGCTCGTCCTTGCTTATGCACTTCATTAAAAGATGATCTTTGTGGATTTAATAGTTGCTTTCTGCATTGTCGACTTCCGTTTCAGTCATTTTCGGTCTGGCGGTCTGTATATGAAAACGTTACCAAATACTTATTTCTTTTAAATTGTTCCATAAAAATATAAGCTTTTCTGATTGAATTTTGCTTCTCGGCTTGCGTAACGAGCTTTGCCTTGAAGAAACTGGCGCTGGTTGTGATGTGCAAATTGCAGCAATCAGCATTGTGATTATCTTGTTTGTGACAGTGACACAGAAGAAGCTGTTGTTTTATAGAGAAACTCCTTCAGTGTTGCCTGCTAGAATATTTCCATTTCTGAGCCCGAGGCAGCTCAAGCAGTGGCTATGTGTGAAAATAAAGCACCATTTCACACTCGAAGCTTTCTCTTAAAGGTCTCATCTACACAAACACCTGACAGGAGGAGGAGAACGGTTTGGCTGCAGGAATCCCTCAGTGATGATAACATGATTCTTACTCTGGAACTGAGAATAAATCAGATTCATAATGGTCACACCTATTCTATTATTATTTTAAATATAGCACCAGTATCCTCATGGTGCTTCATACTACAAGGTAAAGACCTCACAATTTTAGCTAGAAAATGATTTAATTGAACTGGAAGATGGACGGTGAGCAGCTGGGTGGGGAGGAAGGAGGGGGTTCAGAGCGAGAAAAGAGCAAAATCGAAACTATGGGAGAGTAAACAAGTTAGTGGCTTGCAGTTGTGGCCAGAGGTGGCAAAAGTACAGACATCCTGTACTTAAGTAGAAGTACTTGTCCTAAAAAATACTTTGTCAAAAGTCAAAGTACTGGTTCAGCTTTGTTACCTAAGTATGTTGCCTCCATTACACCGCGTTTATCAAGGAATCAAACTTTCGTTGGACTTTATTTGCAGACCAGAG
>VOQJ01044796.1:0-18485 GCA_015052665.1 Apistogramma diplotaenia | reverse complement strand
GTATGTGTGAGAGTGTGTCACTCCGCAAACAAAATGTAAATGTAAGGTTTGTGTGCGAGCTGATGGTATGCCCCCCCCCCCACAGCTAATACCAAACACAGTCTGCACAACTGCAGAGAGAACAAAACGTGCCGATTAAAGCCGGTTCTTATCAGAAACCACAGGCCAGCGTCATCCTGTTTGTTACCCCAGATCAAGTGCAACTCCTCAGGTTGCTCATTTCCTGGCTGTTAGTATAATAGCCGGGAAATTACACTGTCCACTGGCCTGCTCGTATTATTACAGTAGCCAGAAGTGAATTAATACGCTTGAAATGTACAGAAATTAGTATACGAAGGTGACTGAGGAATTTCGTGAACTTTACACAAAGACAGGAGCACGTGAAAAAAAAAAATTTCACGAATCTGAGAAGTTCAGCCTTTTCTGTGTTTTATAGCACTGTCAGGGCATTCGACTGCTGAACACAGAAAACCCCACTCCACATTGGCTTCTTAGAAGTGATGAAGGTGGGTTTTCTCGCCACTTTGTGACCTTTGACATTTGAAACGCATCTAGAAAGCTGCCAGTGTACAAACAACGCTTTAGCCTTACACCTGAAACTCCACAAAGCAGGAACTACAATAATAACACAGACCAATATTCATTTGCAGTTGGTTAAGATTAGTGGATGGGTGTAATCCATACGGATGTTATTTTTATGCTTAACCTAACTAAACCATTGTGATACAAGTTGTATTGAATTTTGTTTATTTCTGTGGCTGTTTGCTTTTTTTAATCCATATTATTATAGTTATAAAACTGGAATAAAATATTAAATGAAGGAAGAAAGCTGCCCACCTCGTCATTCACCGCAATAATCCAATTATCAAACATCAATTAGAGCTCATCTCTGCCTCATGGTGATTTCAAAGACACCAGTGTTTGATGTCGTTGTTGGAGAGGAACTAAACAATTTAAGGAAAAGCAAAACATGTGTTAAAGAGGAGCTCTAGGGTGGTCTAAACTATGACCACAAAGTCAGACTAAACTTCAAATTGCTCCAGTGAGAGACGCAGTTTTCCCTCTTAATCTATGAAAATGAATAAATAAATAAAAAAGGGTGGCTTTTCCGCCGTGGGGAAATTGCTGCATCTTGTGGCACAACTGCTGGCAGATCTTTATGCTCTGGGTATTACAGCATCAATCACACACTGACAGCGGAACACCTTTCTTGGTGATGCGGCCCTGCCTGAAAACCTGGACATTCAGCATTCACATGCTTCTGAGACAATAAGATGACACTATTTTTAAAACTTTCCATGCGTTCACGTCAGCAGGGCATCAAAGCTTCTGACACCAGAGGAAAACACCACAACTTCCTATCCTACAAAACCTTTACAGGAGAGGAACATCTGTAAGTAACATGGGGTGACTGGAGAGACTTTACAGTCAAAACAGATGACAAGTGATTAAAAAATGCATTCAAACAATGTTTAAATGGCCCCTCAGGCTGAGCTCATCTAAGCCATGTGATCATGAGGCACGGGTGATGGAAGGACACAGAAGTGGGGGCTGGCACATTAGCCATTTTCCTCTCATTTTGGTTTAATTCTGTTACTGTCACGTTTCATTATCAGGGCAGTGTGAGTCAAAGCCTCCAACCACACATGACACACATTAGATCAAAATTCTCTCCTCAATGAATGGGCACTTTTTCCACCCCAGCAGCTGAAAGATCTGCACACCCTGGCAAATAATGAGCATGAATTCATCAATATCCCAAAGAAATAAACTTGGACTGTCTGTAGACCACCAGCAGTGACTGATAAGGCTGCTGCTATAAACTGTTCGGATGTGTCGAGTAAATAAAGTGCTTGTGGCTGCCACAGGACGCAGGAATGTAACTGTAGATGTCTAATGCAGGGTGTGTACTGCATTCTAATATTTAATATCTATTCTATTACTCTGTTTTATACGACTACTACTTTTTACTATTGTGTAGTCACACCAAAGCGCATGGTTTGCTCACAGGAAGAATGCTTTGAATCATGGTATGGTCAATTGCACAATATTTGCATCAGTATTTTTTTTTGGTAGCTGAAGCAGTACGTTTTTCTTAATAATCAATACCGAGTGAATGAAGCATATATAACCAGCTGCATTTTGATTGCAAGCACACAAAAAAAAATCCCACTCACCCCTGTCCCATCCTCTGGGCTGCACAGAGACCGGGCCGGAGACAGGCTGGACTCGATGTCGCTGCCCGTGAAGTCGTCCTCGGACTCCTCGAAGGACGAGGCGGAGGACAGACCGATGGAGGAGGAGTTGGAGAGCTTTCTTGGGGAGCGCATCAAAGCAGGAGACCCTCCGCAACCGCTGTCCGAGCAGGGGGACTCGTCGTCCAGTTGAGGTTCCAGACAGGAGCCGGTGTTGAGCTCCGTTCTCGACAGAGTTGATGTGACCTGAGAGCGGCTCGGACTGGGGTCTCTTGTTATGATGAGCTTGGGTATGGTTCCTGGAAAACTTTGGCCTCCTGGTGGATTCTGACTTGTCTGATCAGAGCCAGTTGGGCTCTTTGTTTCAACCGGGAAACTATTGTTCAGGTCGCCGGCCTCGCTGGGTGTGCATGAAATGCTGCTACAGTCGGTTTTTGTCATTGCAGCCTCAGCGTGATCGTCCTTTATCGAAAGTCCACCGTCCAAAAGTTGATCCGAGGGCAAAGCAGACAAAGTCCTCTCAGTGTCCGGGTCAGAGGTCTGTAGAGGGGGTGAACGGGATGATCCCAGATTAGTTCCAGTTAAAACCATATCCTTAGATACAACGGGATCGAGGTTGTTGTCCCCCAGTGGCTGATCTTCCATGGCCCTCGTCTGGGGATCCGAGGCATTGTCCTCTCGCTCGGCTTTCGGCTCCTTGCAGCCCGCACCGCTGACTTCACAGCCCCACCTTTCCAAACCTGGCGCATCGGATGAACCAGCGATTGCCTCGCGGTTCACGACGTGCTGTGTCGGTTCAGTGTTTCCATCTAGGCCCGACGGCGTGTCAAAACAACCCGCGGCTGCTCGCTGTTGCCCAACCGCCGACACAACCTCGTCCCTCGGCAACTTTCCTACTCTGTAGCCGCGGCGCGTTCCAGCTGCGTTTCCGCCACCCAAATCCGCTTCACTCTGACTAGAGTCTCGCTTTCTCCTTCCCAAACACGACAACACTTTATTTTTCATCGGATTCCTGTTTAACTGGTCACTCCTCGCCTTTTCTCCACTCCCAGGTCTGCGGATACGGAGCCGACGGGCTGTCTCGCCCGCTTTCCATTTCGCTCTACCTCGGGTGGCAGCGCTGTGCGATATGGCAGAGTGAGTTTGGCCCATCCTGCATGCCGTAGTAGTAGCAATGTCCCAGACACACCCTCAGTGTTTGATTTAGAAAACAGATAGCCGAAACTACTTGGCCTGTGACTCAATCAAGCTCCAGTAAGCCATTAATCACAAACTCCAGTCAGTGATCTTGATCAATCCTGAACTGATGCATCCCTGTTAATCATCCGGGATTATACTGATCTGTGAAAACAAGCAGATGATGGGTGATTTATCAAGCAAGCATAGTAACTGCAAGAACAACAGCCAAACAAAACAAAAGTCAGTCATACTGATATAATACACTGAAAATATAATCGATAACAGGACATAATGGGCATTTAAGAATGAAAATCATCCAGCTGTTAATTACCCCTTAAAGCTGACTGCTGCAGCCTAAAAAGTCACCAACTGTCTGAAAACTGATCTTATTTCCAGCAGCAGGCTACAAGACAGAAACTGCCTGCTAAAAGTGAACGGGGAACTGCACTGGAGTATATTTAAAGGAAAATATGACAAGAACAAAGACTTCAATATTAAAGGAAAAACAATGGCGTGGGGAAAAAATGCACAGGTTTCACCGAGATCCACTCAGTTTCACCATTAGTCACGTCAGTGTAATACTGCCCTCCCGTGTCTGGACACCATACCTTTGTAAGCTTCCCTTGGACAGATACCAGTAGTAGTTTAAAAAAAATTAACAAAACAAAATTTTTTTTCAAAATATTCAAATATGCTGAACCAAATATTTAGACATTCTTCACAACCCAAGGAAGAATAAATTTTGTTTAATATGTCAGAATTTGATGAATTAAGAAGACTCATTAACTGTATATAAAAGATGGACGTAGCTTACAAGTCCCACATTCTTAGTAAAAGCCAGCAGAGGGTGACTCCTTTTATTTAATCCCTTTTATTTAATACGTTAATTAGGGAAACTGTTTTCTTTCACCACTTAAAATTATTATTTTTTTATATTATTATTATATCTGAGACCTATAATATGAAGTGTATTTTGGTGTACCCATGGAAATCCCTGGGTTTTCTGTGGTTCACTTCTTAACAGGGTTCACTGCCAATGTAACTTATGCTGCAAACTTAACCTGCTCTGGAGATAAACAGGTATGAAATCACCACCTACTGACCAATCAGATCTCTAGAAAGCAACATCACCTATTGGACCTCTGCGAGGAGAGTAGGAGGGTCTAAACCTCATATTAAATTTGTACGTAGACTAAGACTGTTAGAATTCTGTGTTTATATTTAAGCTCTACTATCAAACCCTTAAACGGCACAGACACCGGAGCTGAAAGATTAAAAAGTAAAAACTGCCGTGAGCAGATTATGTTGTTTTACAGTTTAAAATCAGCTGGAAGTGCAAACATTTACCTGATTCTTTTATTTACAGCATGTTCTAACTATGTTTTATATGATCTCCTGGGGGGGATATGTTTTCTTTGTGCAGCTTGTTAAGCCGTACCTCCACTTTCAGGGAATGTGCATGTATTAATTTGGTGATTCAGAAGATGTATAAAATGTTGTTGTACTTGATTCTAATGGGCTGTTGAGTGTCTTTTACTCTTCTGGAACTGCAGCTACTAGAACACAAAAGCACATCACAAATACCTGTTCAACTAACTCAATTTCACTTTGACCTTCCAAGAAACTAAAGCACCACTGAGAGCGCACTCAGCAATAAAAGAGTTAACTGGAATTAAAATGTTTACTTTATTGCTCCTTCAACTAAGATTAATTTGCTCCGGCATTAATCGCGCATCCTTTTTTACAACATTGCTGCATTTTACTGGGATATTTTTTGTGTTCTTTATAGATTTTTATTTGATAAACATTTGATAGCGTCTCTGGAGTATGTGGCACTTCTATGGAAGAAAAGTCATACGAGCCGTGAAACGTCCTTTTTAGACTGATCAGGTTCTGCCAACGGCACCCCTTTCATGTAAATGCACAGGGGGGAAACTCTGGCTCGACTTAATGAGTCAATAACCAGCTTTGTGTGAACCGTTTATCCCGATCGCCAATGTTAGGGTAGGAAAATCCAGATAATGGAAAGACACGCTGGGTATATTGAACTCGCTTCATAGCATAGGGCCCATGTTGATTGGCTCCATTGCTTTTTAACTCAGTAGAAATGTTCCTGGTGTCATGATGGTCTTGATTGCTAGTTTCATTTTTAAATTATCGTCCTTGATAAAGGAGTGTGCGCTTTGCTTGACAAGCTGTTTGCCTGTAAGGATGCAGCCTCCTTCAGTTTTTCACTCAGATCTGCCCTTCGCTCATGACATCCCGTTTCAAAACCACCAAGATGGTGACAGCAATGAGACTCAGCTTGAGGCCTCAAAACGGCAACTTGTGAACCAGTAAGTGATGTCAGTGTGGCCATGTCCATCTTTTCTATACAGTTTACCAGCATTCTGATGCTTGAAACTCATATGCTGACCTCAATAACTGAAATGTTTGGCTTTTTTTAATATGAGCATCAACCACTTTATGTCAAAACACAGCCCGAACTTCCTCTACTTACTCATAGGAATTGCTGTTTTGCAATATTTCACAAGCAAATAGAAGACAGCAGTGTGAAGAGTATTAAATCATCGCTTCCCTCCTATTATAAGATTATTTCAAGCCTTTCTGGAACAACTGGCATTTATAAATGACACATGATGAAGTGAAGTGACTGTCATTTGCTGTGACAGCCCTTCAGTCAAAAGGAATGCTTACAGGAAATGAGACAGGAAGGATAACAATGGAAAAAACAGCTCATTTAGAACCCCCCCCCCCACACACACACACATACACACACTTCATTATATTTGTATAATCCACATTAAAAGCTAATCCTACATTTTGACTCATACTGGGCTGAATAACTGAGAATCATGTGCCATCCACAGAGGCTCAAACAGTGACACATTGTTTATGGGAAGTCGATATTTTTCAAAACAAGTCTAAAAAAAAAGAAGAAAAAAAGAGACATCCTTCCTTAAAAATAATCTAAGATGTCAGGGTGATAAATGGGCAGTAAACCATCGCCATCGAAATGCCATTGCTCATGTATTTATAACTGTTTATTCAATCAGGACGCTGCACTTTGTGGCTCGAGTGGAAAAACGCAGCCAATCGACACGATGAGATTTATCGGTGAGTCATTTGTTTAAAGGCTGTTTCGTACATAACACTTTAACTCGAGCTCGGTCAGCATGAATTGAAAGCTTTTAAATCATAACTTCAAACTGGCCAAAAGTGGCAGCTGTTGCCGGTTGTGTTTCAAACAATAAAACAAGGGTTTTCGCCAAGTAAAACAGCCAAACTGATACAAAATAAACCCCACAAAAAAAAAACTAACCCCAAAAAACACACACAGCTAAAATTTAACAAACTTCAGCCGAACTTACGCGAAGGCTCCTGCTGCGCTCCTCCGGTGGTCCGCAGCTGTTTAAAAAGCTGCCAGGGATGCGGGTTAAAAACCTCTGGCAGGGTGTGACAACAATGATGTGTCCGCGGCTGATCTGTTCTGCTAGTGTGCGTGAAGCGCTTCTGCACGGAATGAAGTATCAGCATGTGGTTAAAGTAAAAGAGGAAGCGCTGGTTAGGCAGGGGTAAATGTTGCTAACGTTGGCGACGTTACTTCCAGAGACACCTGAAGTCGCACAGGCTAACGAGCTTCCAACAGACGAAAGTAACGGCCGCAAAAAGAAAGAAAGAAACTCATTCAGCGCAGTTAAAAACGCAACTTCGGCTACTGATACAGTAATTAAAAGGTGACAGAGTTCAAATGCGATCAAACAAAAATGTTATCACCCAAAATAAAAGATACGACGGTGGCCATTGGTCATTTAATGGCGTTACCTTCAAGTGCACCACGAAATTTCGCTTTTTGTATAATTTTTTATACATTGAAGTAAAACAATTGAATGACGTTTCAGCGCCGTTTATAATTTAACCTTTTTTAGTACCTCTACTTATCATTCCACAAAGGGGCTCATCTTGGGGATGAGCCCCTTCGTGTCCAATATTAAAAATATGTATGAACCGATCATTCCGAAATAATTGCCTTTTTTTAATAAAGGAGAACTATATGAAACCTTGTTTTTCTACTGATTTTTAATGTAATTATTTGCTGAGTTATATCTGTAAGTCAAAATTTTGGATTATTATATCAAGGTTTCGACTCAGTAACTTGAAATTACTAGTTTTGTATCTCGAAATGTGGAATTACTCAGAAATAAGTCAAAATTTTGAGATGTTACTCCAAATGAACACTGCCTGACCTTTTTTTTCAGTGGTGGAAACAAACTTCCACAGTACACACTTAGTAGTATACATTGAATTTTTTTGTGTGTTGTTTTCGTGATAGGAACAGTTATTTGAGTCTCTTTAAAATTGTTTATTTTCTTAAATTTTTTAAATTTAGTTTTAATTTTAATTGCACTACTACAAAGCTGCTGTTGCTTGAGCTAACAAGCCAACTGGATAAACAGTGGAGTATAATGGACAAAAAGTAAAATGGTAAAACGAAAGCAGACCTGTACATGTTTGACATTTTTTGAAACACGCGAAGAAAGAAAGAAGTGTTGCTTTGCTGCCTTTGTTTAAGCGTAAACGCAAACATTAGTGATTTTGGCACTTCTGAGTTTCCGTAGACCCGGAAGCAGTCGTTGCACAACTAGCTAGGGCCCCGGCGTGACTTTCACCGGTGTGTCAGCGGCCTTGGGGTCGTACAAACGGGGGAATAGGACAACCGGGCTGTTCGCCACTGAACGATTGCCAGGATGAGGGTATTAAAAGCGGGCGTGTTTTTGGCTAAAACGCATCTTTTGGCTCGAGGAAGTGTCACGCTTAAAAAGGTAAGATTGTCCGACAGTAGATGCAGTCCCGTGCGCTTCACAGTCGGTAGAGAGTAAATATTGATGGTCTCATATCTCCAGGTGCTCATTAACAGCTGCCGGGGCTGCTCTTCCGGCGTGTTTCCCAACGAGAGGATCCGCAATATCGGGATCTCCGCTCACATCGACTCCGGTAAAACCACTCTGACTGAGCGCGTCCTCTTCTACACCGGCAGGATAGCGGAGATCCATGAGGTGAGACCTGGCTGGGATGGGGTGGTCCGGATTTATAGACCTCTTTTTCCATTCAGGTGAGGCTCACAAGCTATTTTTCCTCACCTGTGTTGTTTAGGTGAAAGGGAAGGATGGTGTTGGAGCCACTATGGACTCCATGGAGCTGGAGAGACAGAGAGGCATCACCATTCAGTCAGCTGCTACATACACCATGTGGAAAAATCACAACATTAACATCATTGACACACCAGGTAATTGAAACTGTCCTGAATCAAAGTGCAACTGATTATTGTGGTACTTTGGGTAACTACAGACTAATCTATGCTGAGGTGAGCTGCACAGGTATAGCTATTTAGTATTAGCTGTTTATGAGCTGTCAATAAATAAATCACCAGGCTTAGCCAGACTGACTGCACCGAAGCACAGATGTAACATATACTTTGTGCTCCTTTGCTAGTAGAGGGCTGCACAACAGTGAGTGAATCAGGAATTGCAGAGGATTAGTAAGGAGAAAGTGAGGGAAGCTATGAAGAGGATAAAGAGTAGAAATGTGGTTTGTCCAGATAGCATACCTGTGGAGGTATGGAGATGTCTAGGAGAGAGGGCAGTGGGCTTTTTGAGCAGACTTTTTAACTCAGTCCTGGAGCGTGAGAGGATGCCTGAGGAATGAAGAAGTGTAGTGGTGCCAGTTCGTGCAGAGATGTAGTTACTACAGTTGTACCATGACAAATTCCTGGAGTAAACCATCCAAAGCATCAGAAAATGAAGAAGAGATTACAGGCAGGGTGGAGATGAGTGTCAGGAGTGAGTGGTGACAGAAGGACAGCAGCAAGAGTGAAGGGGAAGGCTTATAAGATGGTCGTGAAACCTGCTGTGATGTATGGTTTAGAGCTGATGATGCATGCAAAACGACATGTGGTAAGGCTGAAGATGCTAAGATTTTCACTGGGAGTGACCAGGACAGACAGGCTTATACACAAGTGTATAGAGGGACAGCTCAAGTGGAGCAGTTTTGGACATGTGCAGAGGACAGAGACTAAATATGTTGGACAGAGGATGTCCAGGCAGAAGGAAAAGAGGAAAACCACAGAGAAGATTCATGGATGTAGTGAAGGAGGGCATGTGGAGGGTTGGTGTGACAGAGGAGGATGCTAGAGAAGGGATGAGATGGGGGGAAGATTGGTGACCCAAAGAGAGCAGCTCTAGTTTAAAGAGACAAGAGCAAAACACAGTTGCATTGCTGAAGTTTAAGAAACTGAAGATAAGTAGCCAAAGAATGTAAAGTAACATGAGACCGTGGGCTGGTTTTCATTCTGTCCACATGAATATTTTGGGTCATCAGACAAGACCGAAAAAATATTGGTCATTATTTGGATTTTGGAAGGGTTTTTTTTGTATCTTCTTATAAATCTGCATCAGCAACATCATCCAGCCTCGTTAAGGCAATTCTTTAAAGCTGCTCGAATATCAGCTAACTAAAAGGCTTTGCTTGGTTTGAGTGTTTTGCAACAGGAGCCACAGAAAAGAAAAATTCTTCAAGTGTGCTGTAGTCTTTGTAGCTCTAGTCGTGATCATTTATTTATAACATACTGTAAACATTTGGATGCACCTGAGGACCTGAAGGCTGGAGAAGCTGCCCTCTTTGCCTTTGGAGGTGGGAAAGTGTTCCAGGGCTGATGTAATTGTAACCTTCCTCCATTAAATATATAACAGGGTAATTGTGATAGTTGTGACATCCCAGCTTTGATCCTTATTTTTCCTGGCAACGCTTTAGCACTTCATGGGTGAAAAAAAAAAGTAGCAAACAAAAGTAGTAGAAATGTGGATCTGGTTTTGTTTCATGAGCCAGAAGGACCAGGGAGTCACATTGTCAGCACTGTGGTTCTGAATGGGCCTGAACCTGATGTGTCTCACAGGTCACGTGGACTTCACCATCGAGGTGGAGCGTGCGCTGCGCGTGCTGGACGGAGCTGTGCTGGTCCTGTGCGCGGTGGGAGGCGTCCAGTGTCAAACCATGACCGTGAACAGACAAATGAAGCGCTACAACGTCCCCTTCCTCACCTTCATCAACAAGCTAGACCGAATGGGCGCCAACCCCAGCCGAGCCCTGCAGCAGATGAGGTTCGAGACACACACACACACACACAGGTCTGATCAGTTGCGGTGTCCTTATAAAGCACCAAAACGTCGATTCAAAAGAGTTGAAATGTAGAAGTAAAATGTGAGGTTGTGCAGCTGAGCTGTTATGAAAGAACCAGAAACTCTTCAGGTTCAGATCAGCACAGGGCAGCTTTTAAATGAACTTTTCACACTTTTTTTTAAAGGTCCAAACTGAACTACAACGCAGCATTTGTGAACATTCCCATCGGTCTGGAGGGGAACATGCGTGGCATCATTGACCTCATAGAGGAGCGGAGCATGTATTTCGAAGGACCGTTTGGGTAAGATAATCTTACATGTAAATGGGGTTGTTCCTATTTTCAGTCTGCCATAAAGTGGAATCGGTCACAGGGAAGTTTCCTTACAAGTGTGGGCCGTGTAAAATAAGACACAAGCCGTTTCTTCGTTCCCCGCAGGCAAACTGTCCGCTACGATGAGATCCCAGCTGATTTCCGTGCCGAGGCCACAGACCGCAGGCAGGAGCTGGTGGAGTGTGTCGCCAATACCGATGAAATCTTGGGAGAGATGTTCTTGGAGGAAAAGATTCCAACCAACGATGACCTGAAGGTTTGAGAGGCCTGTGTGTGCGTGAAATCAGACGGATGTCAGATAAATGTAGTGGAGCTTTAAATGAATGAAATACTGCCTGTTGAAATCTCTTTGTGCCAAACACGGCTGAGGTAGAGTGGAAATCATCCTTTGCCCATAAATGTAATAACTGTAAATAATTGAGAGAGCTAACATAGCATAAAAGTCATGAAAATAATTCATAATATTCACATCCAAATTTTGAGACTTAACTTTTCACATCAGTGAAGAATAAAACAGTTTTCACCTCGCTGTCTTCCAGGCAGCAATCCGCAGGGCCACGGTGCAGCGTCTCTTCAGCCCGGTGTTGGTGGGCACCGCGCTGAAGAACAAGGGCGTCCAGCCTCTACTGGACGCTGTCCTGGATTACCTGCCCAACCCCAGTGAAGTCAAAAACTATGCCATTCACAATGAAGAGTGAGTGTGAAGGGGAATGTCAGTTTGCATGCTAAGTGTAGATTGAAATCAATATCAGATTAAAGTGTTTTTTTTTCCACTAACATTGGCGGGTTTTTCACTCTTAGAGATTCCGCTGAATCGAAAAAGATTCAAATGGACCCAACAAGAGACTCTGCCATCCCCTACGTTGGTCTGGCGTTCAAACTGGAGGTGAGTTAGTTGCACAGACAGCATCTGTTCCGTCTTGTGTTCTCTTTCTTTCTGCACTTTTGCGCAACAGAAACACTTGAGTTTGTCATGCTCTGCTATTTCCTGTGGCCTTTACGTTCAACAGGCCGGGAGGTTCGGCCAGCTGACGTACATACGAGTGTATCAGGGGTGTCTGAAGAAGGGAGAGTACATCTACAACACACGCACAAACAAGAAACTCAGAGTCCAGAGGCTCGTGCGTCTCCATGCCGATCAGATGGAGGTAAGAACAAAGCCAGCACTGCGTCAGCAGGCTGTGAGAGGTCACAGTTTTCCATCTGCAGTTTGCAATTCAAACAGCAGAGCAGCATGACTGGTCAGAACGGCTGGGTTCCTCTTTTGGCTTTAATAAAGTCTGTAGATAACAACCACATCCCCTGTGACACCAAAGCAGCATGTCTCTACCCATCTTCTATCAAAACAAGATGTGAAACTACTTTTTCATTTCATACTTTGTCATTCCTGTTATTATTAAACACAATCATCCTCATGGGTTGTTTTTTTTTGTGTCTCCTCCATGCTTTGAGGATGTGGATGAGGTCTACGCGGGAAATATCTGCGCTCTGTTTGGAGTCGACTGTGCCAGCGGAGACACTTTCACATCCAAGGCTACTGCTAACCTGTCCATGGTATGAAGCAAAAGACACCTGAAAGAGGAAGAAACCTCCCTTTTCTATTTTTGAGCAAATTTTTAAGAATCGACAACATATTTAAACAAATATTAGTAAATGTGAAACAAGCTACCGAACACACGGAGACCAAGATTAAGATTATAATCAAAACAATAGTGGGTGCTTTACAAAAAATACAAAAGTAAAACATTCATGAGAAGCATCTTCATTTGCCATATATTTTAACCCTCAGGAGTCCATTCACATCCCAGAGCCTGTCATTTCCATGTCCATGAAGCCGGCCAACAAGGTAAGAAAAAGCACATTTTACCTCAAAGAAGTGCTTCATGACTTTAGTCTTAAGTGCATCTCTCAGTTACTCTTATTTGCTCTCATTCAACCAAACAGAATGACCTGGATAAATTCTCCAAAGGAATCAACCGTTTCACCAGAGAAGACCCCACGTTCCGAGTGCATTTTGACACTGAGAGCAAAGAGACGATAATCTCGGGAATGGGCGAGCTGCATCTGGAAATCTACTCACAGGTCAGGCAGGGTGCATGTTTAATAAGTTCTGGTTCTGTTTTCTTTTAATGGAACACTTGATCCAAAAGTTCTGTTTGGTTTCATCAGTGTTGCTTAATCTCAGTCTAATTTTAAATTGTGGCGGTTTGAAAGGGTGCAGCTGCAGCTCTTACCCCATGCAAAGTATTCAGTGCTGCTGTTGGGTCTGCAGGAAAAACTTACATTTGACACTCAATTTAAAAAAAAAAAAGCATTTGTCAGCATTTTTATGATTCTACAGATTAACTGATAACAGTTCCTGTCGCAGAGCTAACCTCAAAGTTAAGACGTGCAAATCACTGAGCTCAGCACAATCAATGTGAAGTGGCGTTTTGAAATTGTAACCTCTCTGCTTTTTATTGGATCTTCTTTTTCGGTTTGTCGTTTCAGAGGATGGAGAGGGAATACAACTGTCCCTGTGTGATGGGAAAACCTAAAGTGTCTTTCAGAGAGACGATCAACAGCCCCGTACCGTAAGTCCTCATCTTCTGTGTACTCAAAGCCACAAATAAAAATACTATTTGGTTATTGTAAAACGGTTTATTTAGGCTAAAATACACCAAGCAAATACATAAACTATTTCAAGATATGTACTTATAAATGAAAGTTTAATAAAAGTTTGAGTGTAAATCCCAGGTTTAAATTTTGGCCTAGTGCTTGCAGTTTCATCTTAAAGACGTTTATGCTCCAATATTTGACTGCAAGATGTGAGCAAGAACATGTGGCTTTGGCTGTGTGATGAACGCCTGCAGTTTAGTTAGTGTTTAGAGGCTCTTCTCTTTCGTGGCGGTGAGGCAGCTTCTCCGTCTGCAGCACTTTAACGCCCTCTGCAGGAGACCAGGTGAACTGCAACTTCCAGTGAATGATTTCCTGCAGAGAAGGAAAGAAAAATGACAGATCAGAGGGATCTCTGGTTGTAAATCAGCATTGTTTAGCATGAGTGTAAATTTTTCTCAAATCAGTAATGTGCAATATTATTTACTAAGATACCATAAGTGCTGAAATGATTAGCAGGCTTTATATATATTCTCATTATTCTGGGAAATGTGAAGACAAAGCCTTGATCATTATAATGTCTGTTTAGGGTGATTTATGAAAGCAGTTTTTAGATGCATGGCTTGATATTAGCATTTCAAACATTTTAATACACGGGCTTACCTGAGACACCATCTCATGCAGCAGTGTATGACAGTCGAACTTCAGCTGGTCATCCTCAGTGTCCTTCAGGATACAGAAAGAGAGTCCAGCAGGACTTTTAAAGGCTTAATCATTTGGTTGTATGACCTGCACAGCCTGCCTGACTATTACATTTAAATCTAAATGCATTAAACAAATAGTGTAGAGTCACTCATGCAGTGAGACGGTGCTTTAAAGAGGTAGAAATGATCGGTTGCTTATGTGCTCATATTTAAATGGTCTCAGAGACAACGAAAGGTTTCTTAGATTGAAACATTTGTAAAAAGCACATTTGGCCTTCAGTAGCCCTTTTACATGGGATCATTTCCAGTTCCAGTGTTGCACCAATTAACCTGCCTTATAACAATATAACGAGCATGCCCAACAGCCTATCAGAGCACCTACCAGCTGTGTGATGTTGGCCACCTGAGCCACGTTGTACAGAGTGTTTTCATTGGACTCATCCAGCATGATGAAGGAGGAAGCCAGAATGCCCAGGTGCCAAAAAGGGTTCATGTCAGGCGCAATGCGACCATGGCTGTCTGAGGGAAGTTTGCAGAGCGATCAGTTAGGCCATGCATCTCATCTCGTAAACACCCTGTGTGCGTTCGCGATGACCGCCATTTATGCTGCAAATGTTTAGAGGAACACCGCAGCACGGACAGTGCTGAAATGTCTGAACACAGATGTTGTGCAATGTCTGACTTTCTGTGTCAATCATTAGTAGCTGTAATAGCATGCACAGTTTATTTTACTGGACCTACCAGGTAAATTCTGTGCCGAAACCAGCCTTTGGTTCCCCTTGTACTCGTGGTATAGGGTCTCTTCTTGAGCTTTAGTGTCGATTTTAAGGAGCTCCTCACAGGAGGCCTGGACTTTAGGGGAGTGTTGCTCACCTCCCCGTGGAAAGAAAAGCTCCGCAGAGCAATTCTGTGTAGTCTGGATGAGTTAAAACACAGGATTAAAAAGAAAAGTAAAGTAAAGACATGCCTGGTGAGCAGGAAATGTAGGGGAGTAGGCGTAGTCCAGATAAGTCAGGGTTGCGCCACACACTTAGTCAACCTCACGAGCCTCCTGTTAAGGGCTGTTTATTCTTGCCAAACCTGGTTAGACCTGCTCACACTAAAGCCAGACATTGAGAGACTTTGTACTTTAAATAACATTTATAACATTTATTTAAAGGCTCTTTCGGTAAACGGTATGCATACTATGCTGCTAACTCTTGAGAGTGGATGACAGCTGTTTCGTCACCTCCACCCCTATTCGAGAACATTATTACTTTGTGTGGCGCTTAAGAAGCTGCACAAATATCACAAGTTTGAAAATAAAACTACTTTCACAAAAGCACAGATCTGTGAGTGAGGCTAAGTGATTTCAACAGGAAAAAGAAAATCCTACATTGCTTATGATCTCATTCACTGAGAGCTCCAGCTGATACTTCCTTCCAGAGTCTGCCACGTTCTGAAAAGGACATTAGAAGTCAACCAGAGTTGGAATTTACACAAGTTAAAAAAAAACAGGTGGGATTTTTAATATATACTGCTAAAAATAAAGGAACACTTTTTAATCAGAGTATAGCATCAAGTCATTTACACTTCTGGGATATGGATTAGATCAATTGGGGGGGGTGAGATAATCAGTTTGGACTTTATAGAGGTTACACAGGTAGCCCAAATCCTCCAGGATGGAACATCAATACTTGCCATTACCAGAATTTTTGTTCTCACCCAGTGAACTCAAGAGCATAGAGAGGGTGCTCTAGTAGAGCTGGGCAGGGCCATAGAAGGTCCCTAACCCATCAGCACAATCAGCATCTGCTCCTCTGTGCATGAAGGAACAGGATGACCACTACCAGAGTCCTACAAATTGACCTCCAGCAGACCACTGGTGTGAATGTCTCTGACCAAACAATCAGAAACAGACTTCATGAGGGTGACCTGAGGCCCCGAGGTTACTTTCACCAAAATGGACTAGCCTTTTTGGTTTTAGGATGTCTTTGAATTTAGCCCTGTGTAGATCGATCATTTCCAATAATGTTGCATCCTCTTTGTTCCTAACTCATGCTATGTCAGTATAGATATCTACCATGATCTTTTTCCCACTGAGATCTGATGTGTTTTCAAAGTGTTCCTTTAATTTTTTTGAGCAGTATATTTTGATCAGCTGACCTCTGCGTTCGCGCTGTGGACCTTCTGTACTCCCACCAGTCTGAAAGGTGAACCGTAGCGGGTGTTGAGGTAATGCTGGACCACATGAGCTGCCCTCCGAGCAGGGTAGTGATTCGGGTTCAGTTCACCAGTTGCCATCACACCCTCTGTTGGCGCTTCTGTCTGTAAACAGCAGAAGCTGCTTAATGTGCAGGTGAAGGTTTATAATTCCAAAAGGACTTTGACCTTTACATAACGGCAGGTAGGAGCTTTTATCTGTAGCTCAAGCTTTACACACAAGAACAGCCACTGAAAGGAGATGGAAAGTGTCAGACAGGGGAGTTGTATCTTGCCTGTAACTGGTGTGACTCCCTGCCAACTGGAAAGTTTTTATTTTTGGTTTTTTCACCCCTTCCTAGCTCGGTGTTCCGAGTCAGCTGCTGCTCATGTAGATGGAAAGTCAACTTCCCACTTCCTTTGACAGCAGCGCTCACTAAGGACCGCCCCTTTTTAAAGAGACAGAACCCTTTTTTTCCGCCCTATTTCTCTAAAAGCAGCTTTACAGCAACTGATCAAATATTTCCAGCTTATGAAATAGGTCATTTGGTTACACAATAATGCAGTGTTTCAGCTTCAGTTAAAACATGAAGGAAAATGTATACATTAGTGCAGAAATCTAGAGATTAACAATAATGGACAGTAGTATAATCATATATATGGGGTAACTTATTTAAAGATCCCCACCTTTGAAGTTATTTATAAATACCATTTCATGAATTATTGTTGAAATAGGATATATTTAAGTTACATCTGTAGCAAGACTGAAAACAGCTGCTCATCTTTCCTTGAGCTGCCCAGGATGTACATATGTATGTTTATGTAAACCCAAAATACTAAGAGCCGAGAGTCTTACATCACATTTAAATTATTTTTTGCATTATTGTTTAGACATTATAGGATTTAAATGTACATTTTCAAACGAGTGTTCATTTTTTGGTTATGTTGGTCCTTCGTTGGGAATTGGTGCACGTGTTTGGGCTTTATCCAGTTCTTGCTGGTTTCTGTCACTTCAGCGTGGTGTTTTTGGTTTCCTCCCCTCCCTTCCCTCCCTGTAGGTTTGAGTTCACCCATAAGAAGCAGAGTGGTGGCTCCGGGCAGTACGGTAAAGTTGTCGGAGTCCTCGAGCCTCTTGAGCCAGATCATTACACCAAACTGGAGTTCGAAGACCAGACTATTGGAACCAACATCCCAAAGCAGTTTGTACCAGCTATTGAAAAGGCAAGCTTTTTAATGTGGTCACAGAAGATAAGTTTAACAAGTGGAATCGTGTTCACATTTAAATTTTGTTTTGTTTTTTTTCCCCTGCACTTTGCTCATTTCTTCCCCATCATGCCACAGGGCTTCAGAGAAGCCTGTGAAAAGGGCCCTCTGAGTGGGCACAAGATCTCAGGGGTTCGATTCCTCCTGGAAGATGGAGCGCATCACATGGTCGACTCCAATGAGATCTCCTTCATCCGTGCAGGAGAGGGCGCTCTAAAACAAGGTGAGCTTCAGATGCAATTTACTCTTGACCTCCAGACTTTTCCATTTGTCTTTCCTTTGCCTTATTCAGCTAAATATCATCATCTGCATCACTTCTGGCTTCATGGTTTTCTCTACAGCTATGGAGAAGGCCAATGCAGTCATCCTGGAGCCGATCATGTCCGTGGAAATCAATGCACCTCAGGAGTTTCAAGGATCGGTCATTGCTGGAGTAAACCGCCGCCACGGCGTCATCACAGGGCAGGATGGGGCTGAAGGATACTTCACTCTTTATGCTGATGTAAGACCAGTTTGAACATTTAGAAACATACCCCTCTTATCTACAGTTACACCTTTTCCCCCCGGTCATCCTTCACCAATTTCCCATTTCTTCCAACAGATCCCACTAAATGACATGTTTGGTTATTCCACAGAGCTACGCTCATGTACTGAAGTAAGTGCAGCATCAAAAAACAAACACAGATCTCTAATAGCCGAATATTGCTGAGCATTCAAAACCAAAACCCTGATTTCAAATAAATATTATAGACCAATACTATAATGCATTTGTAAAATACGTTTAATACGGAGGTATGGTCTCCTCTGGATGTGACGCAGTGCATGGACTGCACAAGTCTGCCTCTGATGAGCACGCAGACC